>JAGDYQ010000059.1:1521170-1570400 GCA_021962125.1 Bulinus truncatus | reverse complement strand
AATAAAATTATTATAAAAAACAATAATGAATTTCATGATGCGGAGATAAAACGTGTAGAGAGAGAACCCTTAATGTTTGTACAGTCAATAAGAGTGTATGCAAATGTTTGTCAGAAGGTAGACATTATCCGATGTCCTATCTGTGTCTTCTATCGACTGCCTGTTTTTCTACAAATTTTTCATTTCTCGTTGTTTCTTTCTTTTTTTTATCCAATCTGAGATTTTTTCTTGCCTTTCTTCACGAGAACATTCGATTGGTTGCTATTTTAAGAATCTATACAGTTTTTCTTCCTTGTCTGTATTTCGCTCTTCTTTCTTTTTTTTTTACATATTTTTTCTCTCTATTTAATTGCTTTTTTCTGTGTGTTTTTTTTTACAAGTTTCTTGTGAGATAGACGAGGGAAGATATGTACATTAGAGGGAAATTTTAAAAGACTGTCTACAATACTTTTTTTTTCGTTATTTTTCAAAAACCTCAACTCGCTTATCTACAAGATAATAAATCGAATTAGTTTTTTTTTTTTTTACCATTTTATTAATTGTGTGGCGTCGACAGGGCAATAGGACAAGTTATTGTGTGGCGTTGGCAGGGAGTTAGGGAGAATTGTTGTGTGGCGTTGGCAGGGAGTTAGGGAGAGTTTTTGTGTGGCGTAGGCAGAGCGTTAGGGAGAGTTATTATGTGGCGTTGAAATGGCGTTAGGGAGATTTATTGTGTAGGGTGTTAGGGGGAGTTATTGTGTGGCGTGGGTAGGGCGTTAGGGCGAGTTACTGTGTGGCGTTGACAGGGCGTTAGAGAAAGTTATTGTGTGGCCTTGACGTTAAAGTGCGCTGGAGATAGGATAGCGGAAATCCGATGGGTGTTAGTCGATGTATGAGTAACGTGAGATAGATCTAAGTTGAGACCCTGGGGATGTTGCTATGGTGATGTCCTTTAGAATATCCAGATGCCGAAACTTCCGATAATACTTCTTATAATTAGTAAACAAAGCCATAATTTAAATCGATTGTCTACAGCTTAGATAATTAATTTAAAACAAAAGATTAAAATGAAGATTGCTCTAAATGGATGGGCGTATGGGATTAGTCCAGTAGGAAGTTAATGATAATAACTTTTTCGGTTTGTTTGATCTGTTGAAAAGTAAATTGTACAATGAATAGTCTCACAATTTAATTAAATAAATAAACAAAACGAAATTGAGTTGAATTGAGCCGAGTAAGTTAAAGGGGCGAGGTGTGGGACGATCAAACAGCCTGTTGAAACAACAGCAGTTGAAACAACAGCCTGTTGTTATTTTTCTCCATCTTGTGTTACGAGTTGAAGATACTGAATTAAAAAAAAATATGCAGTGTGCGCATTACGTCATCAGTTTTTATTTTTAAATATCGTTCCGTTTTATTTTTCATTGTTGACAAGTCCTGCACAACTTTTCATCAATTCGCCCAATCGCCAATATGTAGACTTAATACAAAACAGACAAAACAACAACTTGAAGATTCGACACCAGACGACAACAACAAAATGCCGTGCCATCGGTCTTACGTATATTACAGCTGACGTCACAAAATGTTCAAAAAGGGGGGGGGGGGGAGGGGTGCACACTCTTTCTTCTCTTGACGACACATCCGGCAGCGTGAGGTGAAAGTTTGATATTTCGTGAGATACATCTTATGTAGGCAAGTGAATAAATAGGGAGGGTGAGGGGGGGGGCGGGATATCGCGATACATCGTCTGCTCTTGTCAACAGACGGACCCTTCCCGCCTCTCTTCATTTAGAAATACGACAAGTATAACATAGCTACAGTAAAGTCTTAGCAGTTAATGGGACTGACCTCGTTCTAAATATTTTTTGTTAGAGCATTTTCGAAAAAAAATGCTCTATTGTCCCCGTTTTGTCTGTCTGTCTGTCTGTCCGTCCGTCCGTCATCACCCTAGATCTTAACAACCATAAGTCCTAGACCCATGATGTATATATCATTTTGTAGGTCTTGGCCTGCCAAGAAATGACTTTTTTCCATTTCGCGATCTGACCTCTCAGGGCCGTAAAAGGGGCCTTTTAAAGTACCGTCTTTTACTATATAAGCTATATTAATAATGGACCGCCCTATATCTCAGCAACCACAAGTCCTAGACCCATGATGTATTTATCATTGTGTAGGTCTTGGCCTGCCAAGTGTACATCAAAAGTCCATTTCGCGATTTGACATCTCAGGGCCAAAATATAAGAGTTTTTTATGTACCGTTTTGCTTATATTTTAAATATAAATAATAAAAGCTAATCAAAGGGGCGTAACCATTATTTATTTTTGTAACAGTTATTCAACATGACTAACTTCCCGTACTTTATATAAAACAACAATTGACGGAGTTTTCGGACGATTAAATGACTACAATTTAGAATGTTTCAATTATGAGTCCTATTTCAGTGACCACAAACCACTTGTAGTTAGATTTAAGAGAAAATAATTTTGTTTTCAAATATAAAGAAACGTCCTTTTAATATCTTTTTTCAGATATATGCATTACACAATTGAATTTATAAACATTTCCAAAATTTACAAATATTTACTGAAAGATAACAAACGTACTGATACATAACATGAAAATGCGCTAACACGTCCTGTGTCCAGAATGAAACAGGCTTAATTGCTTGTTTAGCTTTTTTTTCCCCCTCCTTCCACCGTGGACCACTAAGTCACTATTAGAGTCCCTGCTGACCAAGATGGGTTCTGGTCATTCAAGCTGCTGGAAATTTCATTAAAGGTGAGGTGGGGGGGGGAATGGGCAAAAAATTTGTTTGTTAAGAGAAGAAAAAAAAAACAACATCTCGGGTTATCCATCTTAGTCAAATGTTTCCCACACAGTTCTCTTCCCGTTTTTCCCCCCTTCCTTGAACATCCATCCAGTGGCGTAGCGAGCTTAACTCGCGCCGGGGGCCCAATACCTTTTTAATACATTTTTAACGCCCCCCCTCCCATTCGAAAATCATATAATATTATATGTAAAATATAAATTTAGCGCCCCACTGTGAGTAGCGCCCGGGGACATATGTATCCCCCGCCCCGCCCTCCCACAGCTACACCTCTGAATCCATCCATATTTCTCTTCTCTGGCTTTGGCCAGAACAGACGCCGGATAAAGTACGGTCATTTATCCGGCCCTCACTCCGCCCCACTCCGCTCGTCACCATCAAAGACGTTTTATATTTTTAAATTTATAGTAAGTTCATATGAACATTATTCTATGTATTATTGGTGTTCTCCCTCTGTGAATGGCAGTACTCGTTTTTTTTTTGGGATAGCGGTGCAAACGATTGGCTCTTAACAAGGCTTGAATGTTTCTGCTACTGGGTTAAATGCCAGATATTCAACTACAATCACAAAACTTGCATAGAGTCTTAAAGACATATCACAATAACCATTTCTGACAAACATTAATTTCCAAAACTTAGCATACAAACACTCGAGCACAAACATTTATATAAAACGTTCTCAAACAAACATTTACATGCAGACTTTCACAAACATGCATTCACACCGCATAGAATGCGTTCACGATATAAAAATTAAAAAAAAACACACACAACTACATAATTATTAACATAAGGTATTCACATAAAATATGTATACACACACACACACACAAACACACTCATATATGCTCTGGTTCATGTGGACAGACTGTACCGATACTGTTGTGAGAACTGACCTGTCCGGGACGGACAGATTTAAGAGGGGGGCAGTGTTACGACCCACCCGGTGCGCACCGTACAGTCTACAGAGTGAACGCGATGACGCAGTAGAGACAGTGACGTAAGAAGCCGGCAAGAGAGTGGCCATGTTGCCGTTGTTGTTGTTTTTATAGATATTAGTAAATACTCTTGGAACCCACGCTGGCCTGTGTTTATGTTTTGATTTTATAAACAGAATTTTAAAGAGTTGTAACAATATATATATATATATATCTTTATAAAAGCTACAATATATAGGCCTACTTACAAATATACTTTTACAATCAATCTAAGACACTTCTCATTGGCTATTGAGGCCTTAGTAATGTGAGTGATGTGGACAGGGGTGGATTGAGAGACAGGCAGACCGGCTTTTGAGGTGCCCCCACAGAACCCCGATTTCAAACCTTTTAAAAATCTCATTTATAAGAACGTTAATACTTTTCTTCTGCATCCGGGGGCTCAGGTGACGTCAGTCTCTCCCAACTGAGTCAGTGACGACGCCTCAGGATGTAGACATGACTCTCCCAACTCAGTCAGTGACGACGCCTCAGGATGTAGACATGGCTCTCCCAACTGAGTCAGTGACGACGTCTCAGGATGTAGACATGGCTCTCCCAACTGAGTCAGTGACGACGCCTCAGGATGTAGACATGGCTCTCCCAACTGAGTCAGTAGACAGGCCCCAGAATGTAGACATGGCTCTCCCAACTGAGTCAGTGACGACGCCTCATATCACCGCTGTAGCTATTGATGTTGACATTGCATACACACTTCTTCGCGTGATTGAACTTATAGTGTCACCAATAGTTAGACTGGCTATCTTTTGTCTGATAGAACAAATCACCCCAGGCACTGACACCCATTATTATCATTGATCGGCCTTATAGACAAAAAATAGATGGAAAAAAATTCTAAAAAATCACGCTTTTTCAACAAATATATATATATTATTCACTAAATAGTAAAAAAAAAATATCTTTTCATCACTCGGAGAATAAATCGTGCTGCAGAGAGTGATTCATTTGACATCCACGATTTTTACTTTTTAGTGCATTGTATTATATTTTTTTTTAAATATCATTTTTGTGTGAATATTTTAGTAGTTCGACTCTATCCTGTACTGTAACGTTGGCTGCGATTGATTGATACAGGGTAAATAGAGTACTGCTCCATTCCCCCCCTCCCTCCCCAAACATTAGCATATAAAATACTTGTTTGTGGAAGATCCTAGGTTACAAATAGAAATCGGCACGCGGTCACAGTTTATCATTGCGAGGCTCTGTCTTTGTGTGTGCATAAAATGAAAGATTAGAGTACATTGGAACAAAATTTGACGTACTTAATTATGGTATATTGTATCGTCATCGGAGGCAAGCAAGTATGCAAAATTTCACAGAAATTGAGAGTTGAGAAATGGCTTAAAAAATTGATTATAAAATTGCATCCAGACATACAGACCGACAGAGAAAGCGTGTAAAAAAAAAACAGAAATACATTCGCAGAAGCTGTATACAGTTAAACAACAGACAGTGTTGTGACAGAAGCTGTATACAGTTAGACAACAGTGTTGTGACAGAAGCTGTACAGTTAGACAACAGTGTTGTGACAGAAGCTGTACAGTTAAACAACAGTGTTGTGACAGAAGCTGTACAGTTAGACAACAGTGTTGTGACAGAAGCTGTACAGTTAGACAACAGTGTTGCGACAGAAGCTGTATACATTTAGACAACAGACAGTGTTGTGAAAGAAGCTGTATACAGTTAGACAACAGTGTTGTGACAGAAGCTGTATACAGACAACAGTGTTGTGACAGAAGCTGTACAAAGTTAGACAACAGTGTTGTGACAGAAGTTGTACAAAGTTAGACAACAGTGTTGTGACAGAAGCTGTATACAGACAACAGTGTTGTGACAGAAGCTGTACAAAGTTAGACAACAGTGTTGCGACAGAAGCTGTATACATTTAAACAACAGACAGTGTTGTGAAAGAAGCTGTATACAGTTAGACAACAGTGTTGTGACAGAAGCTGTATACAGACAACAGTGTTGTGACAGAAGCTGTACAAAGTTAGACAACAGTGTTACGACAGAAGCTGTATACATTTAAACAACAGACAGTGTTGTGAAAGAAGCTGTATACAGTTAGACAACAGTGTTGTGACAGAAGCTGTATACAAACAACAGTGTTGTGACAGAAGCTGTACAAAGTTAGACAACAGTGTTGTGACAGAAGTTGTACAAAGTTAGACAACAGTGTTGTGACAGAAGCTGTACACAGACAACAGTGTTGTGACAGAAGTTGTACATATTTCGACTCGTAATATACACAAATAAAACAGAAAAGAATAAAATAAGATACAAAAAAATTAATATACTTTACTTGAAAATTCTGGTACGCATTTGAACCCATAAAGAATTCGTAACGCAATAACACAATTTCCTTTCGTAAGGAAAATAAATATTTCATCTTGCTCTTTTTTTGCTTTTTATTTTTAAATAAAAATCTTTTATTTCATTTTCTTATATGAATAAATTTAAAATTCTCCTATTGCATAAGAATTTTTGGGTTATTTTTTTTTATTATTGAATGCAAGAGAAAAGGAAATGAATAGCAAGAAATTTGTTTAACCGGCCATTCAGCCATTCAGTCATCTTTGTGTGGAGTCAAACGAGTGTCTATTGAAGATGTTGGAACCGGTTGGGATGTTGTTGCTTTGAAAAAAAAAAGGAACATATTTTCTGCTCGGGGGTCTGTGTCTGTGTCTGTGTGTGTGGGGGGGGAAGTATAGATCTAAGATAATTTTGTAACTAGGTTTAAGACGATCTTTTCATCATTCTATCTATATTTTTAAAACTATTTATAGATCTTTTTTTGTAAATCTATTGGCTTATCTATTTATTTCACCGTCTTGAAGTAAGTGTCATATATAAACGTGCACATATCTGTTACCTATTATCTTTCTATTCTCTGCCCATCAACTCTCCAACTATTATGTGTCTACCTATCATCTATCTTTCATCTGTCTATCTATCATACATCTACCATCTGTCTATCTATCATCTTTCTATAATCTGTTCATCAATCATCCAACTATTATCTGTCTACCTATTATCTATCTATCATCTATATATCTATCATACATCTACCATCTGTCTATCTATCATACATCTACCATCTGTCTATCTATCATAATCTACCATCTGTCTTTCTATCATACATCTACCATCTGTCTATCTATCATCCATCTACCATCTGTCTATCTATCTACACTCTTTCAACTATTTACTAACGTATATACCTGCCTACGTGGTCGACGCCAATGATTCTGACCCCAACCCCACACCCCTCCCTCCCCTCAATCGGGCACTCCACCAATCCCAAGTCATTTGTGGGAAAAGACTGACGACACAAATGCCGACAGCCATTGACAATTATGTTCAAGTGTACTGTTCAATTTTTAAAATGTTTCTAGCCACAATTTTTGTGTGAAAAGTATGGGTGTGCTAAGTGTCCGAAATGTCAGTAAATCAGCGACACACACAAACAGTCACACACACACACATACACACACAAACACATGGGTAGGGTCCCCGTAGGGAACGAAACGATAAACACTTTTTGAAATGCAGTCTGGAGTCAATTTATAATTCACACGATTCTGTCCAATATCCAGAAAACAGACACACTCCCCACATTCTATTCCTAATAGCAGACGATATTTCTTTATCCCGTTGAATGTTCCGAGATTTCCCTTTAGATCTTCCGGATAATCTTTTCAATTTAAATATTTCCGGATTTATTTATTTTTTTGGAGAGTTAAGTTTTTCTGGGTTTTATTTTTATACCTCAGTTATTCTCTCTTGATAAAGAAAAAAAGACTAGGACAAACCAGCTGTATTGAGACAATAATAGACTATACGTCAGGATATGCTTTTGATATCTTCATTGGTTGTTTCGTTCGTTAATTCATTCATCGATTTATTCATGAATTCATCCATTGATTCATTTATTCATTGATCCATTATATCATTTTACCATCAACAAGTTTGTGATGTTGGCCAGTTCTCTCTTCACTCCTCTCTGTGTCATGTGGTCACCGGTAAGATAGCTACATTTCGGACTGTCCAGTCTTTGATTAAAGTTGCTGTTCCATTATAGATGGGCCTAGCCACTTTAGAATGATGTTACATTTTAAATAAGAAAATTTTTTTTTAGAGAGAAATAAGATAAGACACATTGTCAAGGCAACTGTTTCGAATGTTGCAAAACATTTAAGTCTGTCGTAGTACTGTATTTGTGTATTAAAATAGAACGCTTTCCCCGATAGTTTTTAATTTAACAAATTAGTTAATTTTGTATAGTCCATCGTGGTTATTTTTTAATCAGAAATAATTACATCGTTTTTAAAGGCCATCTCAGTTGTGGGTTGTATAAAGTCCGTTAAACTGTGGATCTAATCAAGTCAGTTAAACTGTCCGTTAAACTGTGGATCTAATCAAATTCTCTAAACTTTGGATCTAATCAAGTCTGTAAACTGTCCGTTAAACTGTGGATCTAATCAAATTCTCTAAACTTTGGATCTAATCAAGTCTGTAAACTGTCCGTTAAACTGTGGATCTAATCAAATTCTCTAAACTTTGGATCTAATCAAGTCGGTTAAACTGTCCGTTAAACTGTGGATCTAATCAAATTCTCTAAACTTTGGATCTAATCAAGTCTACAAACTGTCCGTTAAACTGTGGATCTATTAAAGTTTGAAAATTGTCCGTTAAACTGTGGATCTATTAAAGTTTGAAAATTGTCCATTAAACTGTGGAGCTAATCAAGTCGGTTAAATTGTCCGTTAAACTGTGGAGCTAATCAAGTCGGTTAAACTGTCCGTTAAACCGTGGAGCTAATCAAGTCGGTTAAACTGTCCGTTAAACCGTGGAGCTAATCAAATCGGTTAAACTGTTCGTTAAGCTGTGGATATATTAAGCATTTTGTTTACTGTATGATTAAGGCCTACATATATGTCCGTAATTAATAAGTAATAATAACTACCAATTAAAACACGCATTACTCATAAAAATAGCTGGTCCGATCATATTTTAATTATATACGTATCTATTACTATAAATAATAATACTTATTTCAGCATTTAGTCTTTTCGCTAGTTTATTGATACATATTTTTATTTTAGAAGTAAGATCTGATAGTTCTGAGTACTCCAATATTCCAAGCTCATAAATTATTCTTTAACTTAACATTTGACTTACAGTGGACACTTTACTCAGGACGCAGAATGTGGGACTAAACAATGACATGGACAAAGAAAGCGGACTGGACATTTACATGGACACAAATAGTCCGACTAGACCAGGGATGCCAAACTTGGAGCCCCTCCGCTCCCCCCCCCCACCCCAAGACATCTGCATGTATCCCATTGACCTCCAATGAGTGCAAAACAAGACACATACAAGAAGTAAAGAATATTGTAGAATATATAAACAATTCATTCTTTGGTGGCTATATACATTCTGGAATTATTCAGAATTAAAAGTTATGAGACATACGGGGCCCCCTAGAAAAAAATGCTTGCAAATATTGGGCCCCTAAGAAGTAGGGGGGGGGCTCTTGTAGTTTGCCTATCAATAAGAACGGCTTGGTATGCAAGTATCCAAAAACAAAAAAAAATCGTCGGACATTTCCGTTTTCAAAACTCACCCTGCCACCATCTCGCCCCCCCCCCCACCCCCACGGCTGGCACAAGATTGTTGTTTTTACATTAAAGTTATGTGTGTATGTGCGGATTGGCGTGGGGAGGGGGGGGAGGGGAGAGGAGGAACATAAGCCTGATGTCTGACGTAAGATGATTTCCCCAGTTAAAGAGATTATGTGGCGTAGGCGGGGGGGGGGTGAGGTTTGGAACGGAGAGGGGGGGAGGGAGGGAATGGCTAGGTGCGTTGACAACATCTGTTGTTTTTGCTGTCGCTGGACGACACGGCGGGACCAGATCCAATCAGATGACAAGGTATGATGTCCGTGTAACAGTGTGTGTGTGGGTGGGGTGGGGGGGTTGGTTGATGGTGGTGGGGGGGAAGGGGGGCGCTAGAGGCTGACAGCCGTGTTGTTCTAGTTAATTAGTTTTATTATTGACACTTTCCCCAACACCGCGGTGAATTAAAAACCAGGCTTAATTAAACAGAATACGAACGTGCAGAAGATGTAATATATATGTATATATACATCTTTGTGAAAGCTACAATGACGGAATGCTTATGTCTAGATCCAATGTAACCACAAATGAGAGACTTTTTATTAGTGCCCCTTCTTCCAACACCCTCGGGTGCAACGGTTGTGAAGGCACCACGAAAGGCGTCGAGCACAACGCCCAGCCGTCTTTATACTTCCCAGATTATTGCCCGCGGCGATCGAACCCGAAACTTTAAGCTCGACAACCGCGTAGCTGATGTCGGAAGCTCTATTTTTAGAACCGTTGTCTAGATAAGACGACCTGGCTATGATTGCTCTCAACCAAAAGAGTCTCTCGATACTTACACTTGGCGACGCGGTAACTCAGAGATGTGTCTCTGTGGTGCCTCTCGGGCTATTGCACTATAAGATATGGTGTATTTTTTTTTTTTTTACAAAAATGTCACAGGAGCTAAAAATGGGCTCGATAAAGGATGAGCGATCTCCCCCTTGCCAATTTATTTTCATTTAATTATTTTTAGAATAAAATTAAGTTATGTGTATGTTATTACTGACTCTTAACATCAAGCAATTCTTCAAAGGAATCAACCCGTCAACTTGCAATTGGCACACTGCTTGGAGAAAAAATCCACACTAACAACACATTTACTATATTCTGTATCCACCTAGTTTAACACGCTTACTCCCGAATGCAATTATTACTTAGTTTATTACTCCATCCACAAAACGAAAATTACCTCGTAAAAAAATTTTCAATAAAATATCAAATCCTACCAGCGGGAAAATCCCATTTTAAAAAAAAAAGAAAATTTAATCACGTCACAAAACTGTTTCGAATTCTCGCGGTTTTTTTTTTCTCTCTCAAACATCCATGTAATGAGGTGTGTAATCGATTTCTAAATTTACTCGAGTCCACTACGAGTAAACTCTGCTGACATTCAACGTACTTTAATCATTGAGTTACAGACTCGACTGTTTGTATGAGGGTCGATTCGATTTTCTACCCAAAAAAAAAAGAAATCGAATCCGTTTCCTATCAGAAGTCTACACTTGGAGGAACCTTCTGCTTCATTTGAACACGGGACTAAAAATAGAACATTCGAAATGGGCGCAAATAGTCCCCATCACTGGCGTTTCCCCATATCTCCCCCCTCCTCACCTCCTCGGGGCGCCATCTGTTGGGAGGAACTGGTGGACAGGGGTCCACAAGTGAGACACTTGTTCAAACATAGGTTTTCTTTAGAAATGTTGTGTTTGACGGTCTGGTGACGTACAAATTGTAACAGATGCAGAAGGGAGGAAAGTGCCAGTGAGAAGATGAGATGAGGTGTGGTCAACAAAGAATGAGACAGTGACTAAAATGGCCATAGTGTAAGTAGTCTATTGGCTAGTGTAGAAGGCCCATTGCTAAGGGGTGGGGAGGGGGGGTTAGGTCACGGGCCAGCCGAATAAGGTCACTTACCATAATCTACTATATAATGACTTGCTGACAAAATATAATAAGAAAATGAGTAGTATGACCACCATGTGAGTAGTAAATGCAGGTCAGTGTAGCGGGTCCGCCACAGGTTATGGGGAGGGTCCTAAACACGTTGAGGGGGCCCTGACCTAGAAGCCCCGTCGTTTACCATAAATCGCTATAGAATAAACAGTAAAAATGATTTTTTTTTCATTTCGTTTCAAGTCTGAAACTAATTGCGTGAAATGTAAACATAAAACATATTTCAAGACGGAAGAAATGTCAGCTGTGTCCGGCTAAAACTTTCAATGATTCAATGCATTTCTTTACATTTCTACACATTTCTGTACATCTCTTTATATTTCGATATATTTCTTAACATTTCTTCATTAATTTTCTATTTAACAAAAATATTTGCAGCATTCAGTTTTGAGAAAAGCGACACTTTCATCAGATTTTTACAACATATTTCTTCACGTATGAGAGAAACAGTTTCTCTGACTCTGTCTCAAAATGAAGCCAGATTAAGAGACAAGCTTTCAGTACTTTCAGTCCGTGATATCATCATACTCAACCGTCCAGTGCCCGGACAGAAACTCGACAGACAGTAAAAACGGTGACCCGTGGAGAGAGAGAGAGAGAGAGAGAGAGAGAGAGAGAGAGAGAGAGAGAGGGGGGGGGGACCGGCGATCAAGTTTATAAATAAGGGCTTGTCATTTCGACGCCCGAGCCGGCGTGAAATGTAATAAATCCGGTTGGTGGGCGTCCCGAGGGGGAGGGAGGGGGTGTCAGCAGAAGATAGCGGGCCGCGTCATTGACAGTCTCCTTTCTGTAGTTGTTGTTGTTGTTGTTTTTTGTACCTCCATCATTCTTACTATCTGGTCCTCAAAGCCCCCCTCCCCGCACCCCCACATCTTTCACCCCAGACTGACGACCCGACCCCCGTCCCCGTCACTGATATTACGCTTGTCGTTTAATGCTGCTATAATTGATTGACACCCGACGCCCTCGGGCCAGTTGTCCTTTTTTATTTATTTATTTCGTGATATTTTTTTAATTTATTCCCCCCCCCCTTTTTTTCCTGGAAACAAAAAAAATTTACATTTATCTAGGTTTTTTAGAGCATTTTTTTTAATCTTTCATCTCTTTCCCTTGTCGTTGAAGTTGAAGCCGTCAACCAAATTTGTGTCTTTTAAAATCAACTCAGCACCCTCCCTCCCCCCTTCTTCTTCCTCTTTCTGTTATATCCAAGAGCTAAGTTTCTTACCCCCACCCCCTCTCTCATAAACCCCCCCCCCACACACACACACACCTCCTTCCCCTTAAAAAAAAAACGAGTAGGAGAAATTGTAGTTATATTTTTTTTTCAAACCGAGAGAGATAACCGCGGCTGTTTATGAGTGACAGAAGTAATTTTGTTTAGAGGCTACTGTCATTTTAATTGCGTTTGTTTTCATTTTTTTTTCCAAGGGAGTGAAGTCAAGAAGAAGAAATAAAAATACAAAAACACGCCATGCTTACGGCTAACTGTCAATGATCTCAGACGAGTCATGCTGTCCTCCGATGTCATTTTTTTGATGACACACAATTGACCGGTGGGATACAGATGTAAACAGACAATGTCCGGTGTGGGGGGGGGGAGAAGAAAAGGGGGTGGGTTAAAAGAAAATGATACATAAAATACCTAATAATATTAGCTCCTCTAGGAATGTCTTGGGGAAAGTTAATTATTTAGTTCGGCCTCTGTCGAAGAATGGAAAATCACTGAAGATGGTAAATTGAGCAATCTATTTATACGGGTCAGTGTTGGTTACTTCTACAATTGTAAGAGCTAACCCGGAACTCAGAGGTATGCCCTAACATACAAAATGTCATAAGTAAAGTTAGTTATTACATGAAAAAAATCTAATCATTTTCTTCCTTGATATATAAAATACGAAATATCATCCAACATATTTTTCGACTAACGATTTTTTTTAAGTATGATATAGACCAGTGCAGTTTCAAAATTTGGATAACTATTCTAATTTTTTATTTTTGTGGTTGAGAAAAATGTATTTCTATACTTATAAGACGCATTTGCTGTCTGTCTGTCTGTTCCTTATAACTCAATATCCAGACAACCAAATAACGTGAAATTTGGTACACGTACACATAAGTACATGGGGAAGGTTATAGGACAGGTTTCGTTTCATCTCGATGGGTAGTTTAATTGTAATAAATTATTTTTATTTTTGTATCTTTTACTATATTAAAGTAATCTCGACGGCGCCATAAATAAAACTCTTCTGTGACGTCATTTCCCGATGATACATTTTACATTTTTAAATTTTCCTACTAATAAACCCGAATAGAACTTGCGCGCTGGTGCTGTATTGTGCCTTTGTGCTGCGAAGAATTGTTGTTGTTTTTTCATGCTCCCTGATTTGTACAGTTTAAGGAAGGTAAAGGAATGAAGGATTTTAGAAGAAGTGTGAAGTCACAATAATAGAGAGAGGGAGGTAGAGAGAGATAAAGAGAGAGAGAGGGGGTAGGGGGAGAGAGAGGAAAGGAGGGTTGGAGGGAGGGAGGGGGAGAGAAGGAGGGGGAGAGAAGGAGTGAGGGAGAGAGAGGATGAGAGAGGGAGGAAGAGAGGGAGGGAGAGAGGCAGAGAGAAAGGGAAGGAAGGAAAAGAAAGGAAGGTAGGGAAAGAGGGAGTAGGGAGGGAGATAGAGGGGAGGGAGGGAGAGGATGGGAGAGAAGGAGGGATAGAGATAAAGAGAGAGGGGGCAGGGAGGGAGAGAGAGGAAATTAGGGAGGGAGGAAGGGGGAGGGAGGGAGAGTGGGAGAGAGGAGGGCGGGAGAGAGGGAGAGGGGGATGGGAGAGGGAGGGATGGAGAAAGGAGGGTGGGAGAGAGGGGTTAGGGAGGGAGAGAAAGGGGAGGGAGGAGATAGGGAGAGAGGATGGGAGAAATGGGAGGGATGAGAGATAAAGAGTGAGGGGGCAGTGAGGGAAGGAGGAAGGGAGGAAAGGGAGGGAGGGGGAAAGGACAGGGGGAGAGAAGGAGGAAGGGAGTGGGAGAGAGAGGGAGATGGGAGAGTTAGGGAGGGAGGGAGAGGGAGGGAGGGAGAAAGGGAGGGAGGGTAAGAGAAAGGGAGAGAGGGGTAGGGAGGGAGAGAGAGAGGAAGGGAGAGAGTGGGTAGGGAGAAAACAGAAAACAGAAGGTAAACTGAAAACCTTATTTTAAACCCGGGCAAAGCCGGGTACTTGCAGCTAGTATTTTAAAAGTGTCAAGCAGGTAATTATATAAACTGGCAGAGGTTCTAATTATCTGTTGAGGGGTGGATGGTCGTGCGGTAAAGCGCTCGTCTGTCGACCTGAAGGCCTCTCGCTCGATCTCAGGTGAGTAACAATGGATAGTTCAATTCCCCATTCACCTTGGTGCCTCCAAGTGTATATTATTGCACTATCGGCTATGCTGGGGATGAAAGAATAGCACTCAGTATAACAAAAAAGTCCCATTATTGGCTTATAGGATCTAAGAGATTTCATCTCATCATTGCACGGAATTCAGACACCTAAATTCTCTGTGACTACCGCAATGACTGTTTCATTTACTTTTTGATTTTCTCAGTTTGTTTTAAAATTGGCGGACGGGTGGTTGAGGTGGTGTAGATAGATCGCTTGACTGTCATCCTGAGAGTCCCGGGTTTGGTAAAAACTATGGGATTTTGTTCCAGGTGAAATCTGATTGTCCCTCAAGTCATTTAAACGGGTACCTGACATTAGTTAGGTTAGGTAAGTAAAAGCGATTGGGCGTGCGTTGTCCCAATCACACAATCACTTTATATCCCGTGGTAACAGAAACAGAAGAACTCTACATTTCATCTGCCCCGATGGCCAATTATGCTATGGGAACTTTTTTATCTCGTTTTAAATTGGCCATGTTGCAGGATTTTTTAAGTTTAGAAAGGTGAGCCGTTAGAACTCTCTCTCTCTCTCTCTCTCTCTCTCTCTCTCTCTCTCTCTCTCTCTCTCTCTCTCTCTCTCTCTCTCTCCATCATATTCTGTTGATACAACGTTAACTAAACAAAAATTGAATCCAAAAAGATTTTTTTTTAATTTAATTTCAAGAAACTTCTGTTTAAGCACACATATTTCTACTCCCCCCCCCCCCACCCCAACACATGATTCCCTTCACACGGTGCAAAAATCCATTATATTCTTGAACTAAAGATTTCTGGAAACCTTTATTCATGAGTGAATGAATGGACTGAATCAACTTTGTAAAAAACGGGAAAAAATGATAAAAATAATTTTTAAAAAAAACCCACCTTTACAGGATTCTGTCAATACTAGGAATCAGACCATGTTTACTTTATAAGTCCATCAACTAATTGGTGTAACCAGACTATTTTGGGGCGGAATAATGCGTCATAATACGAGGTCTGGTTCAAATGATGTTTACAGATAAAGGGGTGATAATCACGTTCATGTGTACATCTGGAGTTATTTTATCCTGACAATGTTTGTTTATCCCCCCCCCCGATGCTATAATGAACACTGTACCAAACTGTGAGTTGATTTATGTGTTTATTGTTTTGGTGTTTTGATGATGTAAGACGTCGCGGAAATCGTTTGGTCGAATTGAGACGCCGTGAATAAAAAAAAAAACAACTTTGTGTGTGTGTGTGTGTTCGTGTGTGTATTGTTAGTCTGAGCCTGTTTCTTGATACGTCACGCAAATCCGACCTTGGCAGTACGCTGGGTCTAGGTGAGTGTCAAATCAGGGGGTCAAGGTTAAGTGGCATGTGATGCGCATATAGTGAGCATTATTTGTAATCCTGCTGCCATATTTTAGGGTTATTTGTCTGCCTAAGACATCGTCTGGTAAATGGACTACACATTATGTGTCCTGGTTTGCTATTGGTCGATTTTGATCCAAATGGTAAACATTTTTTTTATTGTTGCACACAATGATGAGATTAATATCCACAGGCTTGTAGTTTTTAAGTTACTTGTTAAGTTTATGACATAGGTTTTTTTTTTAGCAATAAATCCTTGTCAGTTTACGAACATAAATGTGTGAATTTACTAAAAAGTAGGTTTACGTACAATGTGGATTGACAGGACTGTAGGTTTACATAAAGTGTGCGGGTGACTAAAGTGAAGGTTTACATAAAGTGTGCAAGTAAACTAAAGTGAAAGTTTATATAACGTGTAGGTTGAGTAATGTGTGGGTTTACACGAAGTGGGGGGAATGACCTAAGTGGAGTGGCTCTATTCCTGTGGTCACTTCTTTCAGAGATATTTGTGTGAGCAGATATAATTCCAATGCTTCGATTCCATCATGCGTGCTTGGTTGCCTTATCTACCCCACCCCCTTTACAAAAAAAGGGACATTGAGGCCTGGCCAAGCTCAACTGTAATACCTTCAAGGGTCATTGAATCCCAGATTAAGTGGAAGGTAATCGACAATAAATATGCCAATTATCGATTAGCTATAGCACCAGGCTGAGCCTAGAGGAGCTATTAAACCTAACATCAAGTTTCCTTAGGTTTTTTTTTTAAGTTTAAGTAATGTTTAAGAACTCTTTTATATTATAAACGTCACAGAGTTTATCGAAGATTTAAGTTGTGGGTACGATTACATCAATAGCGGAGTGTACCAAATGCGTTCTTCACCTTGAAGACGAGCATGTCCCTTTCTATTTCGATCATGTGATATTCCGACATAGGGGAGGGACGAGTGTTTACATTATGGAGTGCACGACATTGGACCCGGAGAGCCCCCATGTTTGAACGAGTAGCCAGAATATTTGTCGGGTTGGTCCCGAGCACCGGGCCTCACCCGGGAAAAGTAAGTGGCGGGCGGATAGGAATAGTGTGCTAGACCCACAATTCCATCACCATGGCTATGGGTAACACGTTGTCACTGCTACCATTGGCCATCATGAGTTCTGAATGGTTTCCTTTCAGCTCTACCGCGTCTGTCCCGATGGTCACAACGTGATCTACAAATAGTTTCTTTAATACATTTTTACACATGAATCTGCATGCACATGTAGGCCTATTTGTTTTAAAATCAGGAGTAAACGAAAAAAAAAACATCTAGATGACATCTCATTGAAATGGAAGATGGCCTATTAATGTTTAACCTGTTTTGGATTTCTTTATGTTTAACCTGTTTTGGATCTCTTTATGTTTAACCTGTTTTGGATTTTTTTTCTAGAGTCAGGTAATTGTCGCGAGAACAACCACTGACGGTTAAACACGTGATTTCAGACCTCCGGCTGTACTGTTGACCGCAGTCAAGGACAATTCACATTTTATTATATCACGCATCGTGGGGGGGGGGGGGGGGGCTTCTGTTGCTGATATTTGTTTGTTTGTTATTATTGTTTTATATAGCGAGGGATTGGTGTTAGCAGAAGCGGAACTACCGTTACCGTCAAACTGGGGTGGGTTATAAAATAATACAGCCCAATAACCGTTCCAAAAAAAATACCAAAATGGGGGAAAATGACGACCCCTTACAGTTGGCAAAGTATGTGCGAGGCGGGCCGCTAACTTTTTTTTCCGTATTCAAAAATATACCGTTGACTGCACTCTATTTTCAGTATTATTTCTTTATGACACGACGGACATAAATAGGAGTTCCGGTACCTTTTTTTAAGAAAAGGTTCACTAATCATGACTGTTATATTGAATAAAAAAGATAACTTAATTTTAACATGATTGTTGTATTAAATGAGATAGCGAGCTTAATTGTATCATGATTGTAAATAATTGTAATCATTACCAACTAAGAGTCATACAGCTATCCTTTAGTTTATTAGTTTAATGATGTTAGTTTTTTTTCTCTTCTACTGCTAAAATGCGTCTGTCGGAAATCTCCCATAGGACGATATTTTAATAAAGAAATGAATTATTGATTGACCAGTGCTATGACCGGAGGCATGCACAGAATTACCAAGGTCGATTTAATGGATTGCAAAAGAAGAAGAAGAAAAAAAATGAAAATGTAGTTTAGTAACTTCATTTACCTATAGGCCTAGAGGATTTTAGTTTTTTTTAGAAATTAGGTAACTTCAGCACAGTTTACATCAGGGAGTAGATGCGGAATATGATTTAAATCGACTGAGGCAGCATAAAAAAAGTAACATACGTGTAAAACTAGTGTTTTATTGTGGGCTCATACTAATTCTGGGCCCAAAGGGGGGGGGGTCGTCCAATGCGCCTGGTGTTAAATAGACCCTTCTGTATATCATAGCCAACGACACCTTTACCTTGAAACTGTCACACAACAATAAGCGATACAAAAAATATTTTTTAATTCTTTATATTTCATTCACCAGCCCAGCCACAGGTGAATCTAACGGCAGGGGCACCAGGAACTTTAACTCATTTCGTTATATTTTAGTTCTATTTTCTTTTTGTTAGGTTTTTTGGGTTGGGGGGGGGAACATTTTCAATTGCTCACGGGCCTTAATCGGCCTAAGTCCTTCTCTAATCCAAGTAATATATTGTGGAGAGAGTTTTTTTTCCTTCTAGAAAACACATAAAAACACATAAAACACATAAAAACACATAAAAACAGATCAAAACACATAAAACACATAGAAACACATAAAAACACTTAAAACACATAAAAACACATCAAAACACATCAAAACACATAAAAACACATATTTACAAAAATACATAAACAAAAGTTTCTTTATTTACGTGACAAGAGAAAGTTTACTCTATCCCCCAGCGAGGACTGCAAAGTTTTGAACTAATGCAACCAGGCGGATTGGTCGAATTAGTTAGTCCTTCACTTTACTTTTTCTTTTTTTTTGTTTTTTTTTTCTTTGTTTTCGAAGAAAAGAACTTTTTTTTGTGTGTATGTGTGATTCCGTAAAAGATTAAAATCACGCATACCCCGCAGGGCTGGAGAAATGACCGGAAATAACTTGCGTGACCAGTTGTGCGTCACTCTGATAGAGAGTGGTAGGTAGGGGGTCTTCCTGAGTAGAGTGTGTCTCCTTTCTTCTGTTCTCTGAATGTTAAGTTTACATTACATCAGACAAGACACACATACATACGTTAGGGCACAATGAGATAGAGTGATATTGATATATATGTGTATATATATATATATATATATATATATATATATATATATATATAAATACATGCACATAGGTTAGGGCAAATTGAAAGATATAGACACACACAACACACACATACTCTAGAGCAGATTGAAAAAGAGAGAGGGGGGGTAAAAACAAACATATGCACTAGGGCACATTGTTTGTGTGAGAGAGAGAAAGATAGATACATACATACATATACGCTAGGGCACTTTGAGAGCGAGAGATAGAGAGAGATAAACACACACACAAGCCCACCCACCCACCCACACACACACACAAGTAGAACCAAGTTACCAGCCTCGGCTGTTAAAGTCGAGTCCAGCTTTGACCGTGCGTCCACAGAGTGACCGCAACAACGATTTTGAATTCACGACCAGCCGCCACCGGTGATATAATGGGAGGGAGTGGGAGAGAGGAGGAGGGGATACTCTGACAGAACAATCAAATAGAAGATAGAAAGAATGACGAAACAGAGAGAGAGGGGGATTGAATGAATGAAAGGGGGAGAGACAAAAAAGACACCGTGAATAAGATTTGTAGATCTATTGAGACTTAATCAGCGCAACAACAAAAAAAAACCCCCAAAAAAAAACTTCATCCATTGCAATCAGCAAGTTTTTTTTTAGATCTAGCAATGACTGTTTTTGTGTACTCTACTTCTTTCTCTTGCTATTCATCTTTACGGCTCATGAACGTGAGTACTGTATTTTGTTGATGAAATGTTTCCATGTTTACTTTCAATGGCCGGTTTGACTCCACAGTAGTAGGACTAATTGTACTTTATAGTGATGAAACTTGTATTTTTTTTTTTTACATTTCTTTCTTTTTTGTTTTTGTTTACACTTTATACAGTAGGAAAGATGGCAGCCTGCCCAAATCAGATCTTTTGTTTAGTCAATTTTATTTTAAAGATAAGGAAAGCGGACTGGTTTGATGACTAGTCACTTAATAATAGAAGAAGAAGAAGGGAGCTGCAGAGCGCTTTACAAGCTCACCAAGAAATTGGGGAAAGACGTTGGAAAACTTCGGTCTGCGGGCCAAGACGCTACGCCGATATGCCCTCTGCTCCTCTCCGCCGCCGCCCGATCGCGTCGATAAAGTTAACGTTTAATTATTACTATAACATATATAAAGGCGATATGTGCTCTGCGTTAAAAATACATTCATAAAAAAAATCGGATCTGCCCGAAACCAAAAAAAATAACCTAGCCTGAGGGGATATAACTCTACGCAAAGTTTTTGCAGGGTACAACTAGTTTCATACAAACTCCGTCTGTCTGTTCTTGGTCCAGTCCTTCTGTCAAATTTAAGAACTCAATGTGACCCAAAGGTTCATAACGTTTTCTCACCCCTGAACTAAAATACCCAGCTAATACTGTGTTATTAACTTTTAAATGACAAACATTTCTAATACACCAAAATACATTAAACGTCAGATAAATCTTAGATTTTATACTGCTCAGATGCTCGAAATTGAGATATCGGATGTGTGATAAAGTTCAGAGGTCATATAGCTCAGACACCTTGAAGATCATTAGCCAAGCTTGGCATGTTCCATATAAATAAGTTGTCATACAGCCAAGATACTCTATAGTTCAAATGACAAAAAGATAATTTGTAATATTCCCCAAGATGTCATCTTATTCAGATGTCACATTAATTCGTATGCTACATAGATCAGATGTTATAAAGATCCAGTTCTACAAAAATCTTTGCTGTCAGTGAACCCATATGTTCATGTGAAATATAGTTCATATGTCATACCGGTATCGTACAGCAGTAAAAAAAAAATCTGTATTTACCGAACAAAACAATACTCTCTAGTCACTCACTCAATGACCATTTGACTTTTATTTTTTTATTATTTTATCACCTAAACCTTAAAAAAGTCATCAAGTGGTTTCATCACTTTTTTTCACCAATTTTTATTTTTGGGACCAAATATTGAGTTTTGTTGTTGGACTGTGAAATATCGTGCCACGGGATCAAAACGAAAACCTTTTCAAACATGGTCATTGAAGCAGAGGGAGAAGACACCATTGGCTGAAGAGCTAAAACAAAAACCCACTGGCTCGGAATGAGTAAAATAACAAAAGAAGATAGAGAGAAAGAGAGAGAGAGAGACAGAGAGAGAGAGAGAGAGAGAGAGAGAGAGAGAGACATCTAAGATCTTCATTGGGCTTGAAATGAACCGACATAAAAAAATTTCTTGGAGAAAGTCTGAAATGAAGAAAACAGGAGGAGAAAGCCCCAAGGCCTTGCTCTTTTAATGAATGCTGAGAAATGATGCTTACTAGCTATGGGAAGGCAAGAACACTAATATAAAGGGAGAGGAGTTGCTTGTTTCGATCTGCGTTCACGTCCCCTTTTCCTTTCCTCCTTCCCCCTCCCCCTTCTTTTAACGTCCGCCTTTCTGGCACCTCCATCATTTCTTCCAGTTGTTTCCTTCTACTTTACACTCACCCCCTTCCCTGATCACACATCCCCATCTCCCCCCTCCCTCAACAACATTGTTGTTTCTTCTCTCCGCCCCCCCCCCACCCCCTAAACTACCTCTTTTTTTTCCACCCCTACTTTCATTATGAGTGTGGGTTATCTGCCCCCCGAGTAGACGATGTATTACATCTCGTGTCAAACCCACACCAACGAGAGGGTACTCTCTCCACCCACCACCCCGCACCCCTTTCTCTACTTTAAAGAGACAGACCCACTAGTGGACATCCCCGGGGGGCGGGGAGGGGGGAGGGGAAAGGGAGAGGACCCGACGTTGTTTAGTGTGTGAGTGATTGTGTGTGTGTGTGTGTGCGTGCGTGTAGACTTACAGTCGAGAGACTTGTCACCAGGGTCTGTCACTGATATAGTCAACCTCGTGACGTCAGCAGTAGTAACAAGATGGGGACGTTGTGGGGGGGGGCAGTGAAAGTACAGAGAGTAGATGTACATACGTACATATATATATATACACAATGTAGACGTGAGTCGTGTACTTAAAATGAGGCTACATTGTTTTCATGTACGCACTGTGTATTAACACGAGTGTGTACAAATATATATATATATATATATATATATATATATAAAGTCTCATGATACGATACATATGTTTTAATAAGGAGTTTTTTTTTTGTCTGATTTTAAGCGGAAGCGGATCATTAGTAAGTAGGTATCCCTGTCGTTATACCCGTAATAGGGGAGGGGGAGGGTCGGGGGTAAATCTGCGGGTACTAGACAGTGATTTTTCAGAAATGTTTCATGAGTAGGCAAAAGTACCCGTAAGGGGGGGACCCCTCCTATCACATTGGTCAGGAATTATTTATTGAACGGCCCATTTTGCAGAAGGTGCCCCTGGGTAGTGACGTAGTTTTATTAGCCCTCATTGAAAGCCAAAGTAGAAATATTTCTGCCCTCCTGCCGCTCTAGGAAAGATTTTTTTTTTTTTGTATTTAATATATTTCCATTAACCCGTAAAAAATCGCGAGCATGCCTGACACCAGGGGTGTCAGCGAAGGAGAGGAGCTAAGCAGCCAGATCAGACGCTCCGAGCTTTGTGTGTGTGTGGGGGGGGCGCATCATCGCTTTATCAATTTATTTCATTTTCTGCAACAATGCCGAGTCCTTAATAAGGGAGAACGGTCGTCAGATGGGCCTCTTTTTTTTCAAGTTTTTTGTTCGGTAGTCTGAGATGGGCCCCCAGTTGTCAAGATCTTCGTTTGGTAGTCTGAGATGGGCCTCCAGTTGTCGAGATCTTCGTTCGGTAGTCTGAGATGGGCCCCCAGTAGTCAAGATCTTCGTTCGGTAGTCTGAGATGGGCCCCCAGTTGTCAAGATCTTCGTTCGGTAGTCTGAGATGAGCCCCAGTTGTCAAGATCTTCGTTCGGTAGTCTGAGATGGGCCCCCAGTTGTCAAGATCTTCGTTCGGTAGTCTGAGATGGGCCCCAGTTGTCAAGATCTTCGTTCGGTAGTCTGAGATGGGCCCCCAGTTGTCAAGATCTTCGTTCGGTAGTCTGAGATGGGCCCCCAGTTGTCAAGATCTTCGTTCGGTAGTCCAAGATTTGCTGACTGTGGTCATGGTAACACCCTAAAAAATACCTTTATCGCACAGATGATCTTGTATTTACCGGTTACTTGTACCTCAAGTGCGTAGCTTGTACAAAATGTGTACATCTGCATATCAACAGAATATCTACTGTGTAGAGAGCGCATCACAATTTAAAAACTAATTTAGCGTATGCACAAAATGCAGCAATATAGCTGGTGGTTGAATATCATTGTCACTGTATGCCTTCATGTTCATAAACCACCCTCAATTATCCACCCTCAACTATCCACCCTCAACTATCCACCCTCAACTATCCACCCTCAACTATCCACCCTCAGCTATCCACCCTCAACTATCCACCCTCAACTATCCACCCTCAACTATCCACCCTCAACTATCCACCCTTAACTATCCACCTTAACTATCCACCCTCAACTATCCACCCTCACCTATCCACCCTCAGCTATCCACCCTCAGCTATCTACCCTCAGCTATCCACCCTCAACTATCCACCCTCAACTATCCACCCTCAACTATCCACCCTCAAAACTATTAATGATAAAAATGTTTTCCCTGATAGAAGCTAATGTCGCGTTTCACCCTCTTATTGAATACTTAATGTCAGATGTATGACGGTCGGATGTATATACAGAGACGGACAGTGCCAAAAGTTAAAATTTGCATTTTTCTCAGTTTTTAAAGAGCCACCAAAATTTTTGTTTCAATATTATGGTATTTGATTAGGCCGCAATTTGACATCGAAAGAGCCGCATGCGGCCCGCGAGCCTTAGGTTGCCGACCCCCTGATCTAGTCTATAATAACTTCACGGATTTTGAGTGCTAAAACTCGTCACATGTTCTGTATCAAATACTTTCAAGATTTGATCCAATTAAGTCTAACCTACTATCAACGTTTAGTACGTGTGGAGAAATAATATAGTCTAAGTTTGATGACGCAATTCGCTAGGCTCCGCCCACCGCAGTATCTATGGCGTCATTCCGCCATCTTGAGTGTAAATATTGGGAGCTTTAGTGTATACGTCATTTGGTACAAATGACGTATATTAACCGACAGTTGGGAGCACATGCTTTGTTTTATAGTTAGTCTAGCTGTGGGCATCTATGTAGATGGATGCATATTTACAGTTTGCTTTTGTACTCCTCCTGATTCCACCTTTATGTCAGTTCATGTTCAAGTATTAAATGATTGTTTGATGTTACTTCACTGGAGTTAACTTCGTGATTTGTGTTGTCTGATTTATTACACCCTCTACAAGCATCATCATTAAAAGGATCCGTAACAGTACGCAACATCGACTTGCACTATGAACCTGGTAAAAGAAAGTCAATATGGATTTGATTTGTTCTAATGATAAACTCGGATTTGAGATTCTTTGTTGTGCCCCCATCTTCTCTTGATGCTCTTAGCACTTGCTCACTTTGTTTATAGGATAGTTCAGCACTGTTGATAGGGTTAAGTTAGAGGGTGGGGGTGGGTGGGGGGGTCAGGGGCGGAGAAAGGTTCACTGCGCCCACGGGGCGTATAGGCTGGAACTCTGGTTTGAACACACGTGAGTTCATTTTGGTGTTTTGTAAAAGTTTTATTTAATGTATCGACACGATAATTTTTTTTTTTATGTGGTAAATTTGCCTCGAAAGTGCCGCTGAATGTAAAGGGAATTTCCCGTAGAAAACAGAACGATCATAATAAGTTCACAAGTACAGTTGGCAACAAACATTGCATCTGGTTGCCAAGGAGACAAAGATAAATATCTACGCACGAGACGCATTAAAATCCTGCTGAATTTTTTTTTTTTACTTTTTAATAATTTTTTTTTTTAGTATTTTTTCTTTCCATCGATTTCTTTACTTGCATACACAGATTATTTTTAATTATGTACGAGGGGAGATAGTGATTTAAACAGCTCATTATGTCAAAGATCATATACCGCTCATTATGTCAAAGATCATATACCGCTCATTATGTCAAAGATCATATTCCGCTCATTATGTCAAAGATCATATACCGCTCATTATGTCAAAGATCATATACCGCTCATTATGTCAAAGATCATATACCGCTCATTATGTCAAAGATCATATACCGCTCATTATGTCAAAGATCATATACCGCTCATTATGTCAAAGATCATATACCGCTCATTATGTCAAAGATCATATACCGCTCATTATGTCAAAGATCATATACCGCTCATTATGTCAAAGATCATATACCGCTCATTATGTCAAAGATCATATACCGCTCATTATGTCAAAGATCATATACCGCTCATCATGTCAAAGATCATATACCGCTCATTATGTCAAAGATCATATTTGTCCTAAACCATGTTCTAGAAATTGAAAGTTTTTTTTTTGTTTTGTAAATCGGATATTTTAACAAATTCTACAATTTAACATCCGATTAATTGAGCACCTGTCTTACGTATGTTAGAAATGTACATCAAGTTCATTAGTTATGTATGTATATATTGATATTGGAATCTGGAATGGTTGAGATCTCATTTTGATTATTTCAAGCAAGATATATATATATATATATATATATATATATATATATATGTGCGATGGCCATGGAGGCACCACGGGAGACATAGCGGGGGACTAAAGCCATGACCTGAAATATCCATTGGTCCTCACCGGAGATCGAACCAGGGACCCTCAGGTCGACAGTCGAGCGCTTTACAAGACGACGATCCGTTCCGTTTACCGACTTGGTAGAGACAGTTGTTTTACCAACCGATGCATTATTTGTTTTACACGCCCATCCGTCCAACGTAGCACCCTCCAATGAGGTCTTTGAAATGTTAAAAAATGAAATAGGTCTGCTTTCATAATATCTAGGGAGACTGCCCCTCCCCCCCCCCGACACACAACCCCTATCTATCTATCTATCTATCTATCTATCTATCTATCTATCTATCTATCTATCTATCTATCTATCTATCTATGTCCCGTGGTGTCTCCATGGCCAGTGCACTATCGGTTATGGTGGGGATGAAAGAAGGGCACCATAAAAACCGTCCCATTAATGGTTTATAGGGATCTAAGAGATTTCATCTCATCCTTACGGGGACTTCGCACACCCATCTTGCAGCAGTCCTGCTTGGTTGAATCGTAAATTACTAGTGGAACAATTGTGTACTGAAAGTCGTATGTTTTTCCCCCACTTTCGTCTAGGGTTGACATTCACCAGGTGGAACATACCTCCCTGTCTCTTACATGAGGTAGCACCAGTGAGACGGTCAGGTTCAAGTAACGCTAACGACGTGATCTGGTCACTTCGGGTCAGGCTAACCACCGTCGAGTTAAGCTGATTATTCTTTGAACGTGGTCGCAGATAGTCGGTTGGGACTTTGAGCGATAGTCTACAAAAACTCTGACACTATTGTGGGGCTATCATTGCCCTCGTTATGCCCGAAGCGGTAGTCAGCCGAACCCAGTTTGACCTTAGGAGTTAATGGTCCTTTAACCGGACATGAATGAATTTTGGGGATGCTAGGTCAAAGGTTGGTCCTTTCTGGAAAGTTGACTCCGGGGTATTGTTGTCAAGAAAAGAGTGTGCAACCTTTCGATTTATCCGTCTTTTTTTGTATCGATCTATCTCTATGTCTGTCTAACTATCTATGAGTCTGTTTTTGTGTCTATCTATCTATCTATCTATCTATCTATCTATCTATCTATCTATCTATCTATCTATCTATCTATCTCTCTCTCTCTATATATATATATATATATATATATATAATATATATATATATATATATATATATATATATATATCTTATATGTCTTTTCCTCTTTATGTCTAACTATCTAACTATCTATCTATCTATCTATGCATCTATCCATCTAATATCTATCTATCCTCTACATTTATAACAATGTATATTCTCTATATTATTTTTTTTATCCACCCATATATGTCTTTACGTAAGCTTGCATTCATTGATTCGTAAACATTAAATACTAAAGAATTCATTTATCTAATCAACAAAAGACCTGTCTTTCAAGAAATTCGTTACATATTTTAACCTACTCAAATTTTCTTCCCTCCAGTCGTTCACATATTGTCAAAATGTGTAATATAAAAACAAACAAACGACGGTAAATCTATAGTTTTTGTTTTACACAATGCCTGTTTGTAATAGTATTTCTTTGATAAACGTAGCTCGATGTGTACGTGACGAAACGTGTGTATTTTTATTTTTTTTTAAGACAAAGAAAAAAAAGATCAAAGTATAAGAGAGGCAGATTAAAAGTAAAACATCTACAGCGTGAGTACTGATCAATACTAGATCTTCACACTGAATCCACTCCCTTCTAGCTCCTCCTCCTGTGTTTTATGTGTCCGTGTAGAATTTATAGCTGTTGTCTCCCTTTAATTATGTCTTTGTTTTTATTCCTCCCGGAATTGCTAGGTTTGAGAGTAAATTAGGACGATTTAGTTTATTAATTGTAAATACTAGTATAATAATTTAGCTGCTGTTCTTATCAATCACGCAATTGTAGTCGTTTGTCAATAGGAATGTACATTTCATAGAAAAAGTATTAGCATTACTTGAATGCACAGTGGATTCAGCAAATTGCAGAATGGTTTTCATCACGCTTGCAGTTTCTCTTTTGCTATATTACAAACCTTTTCAAAAGTCCAATACTGTATGGGATTCTTTTATTTTTTGTTTCTTTTTTATTAAAATGAAAAGTAGTTCAAATATTTTTTTTCATTTATTTCAGCTTCTTGGACTAAATTATTACAGCAGAAAATTAAATGGAAGAATATTTATATACAACCATTAGTATTTCCGATTCAATAAATTCCGCATGGAATGTGTAATCACTGCATTGTTAATTACTTCCCCTTTGTCTCATTTCGTTTTCAGCTGGGTGTGCCGTGGACTAAGTCACATTCACAAAATTAGGAATAAGACTAGATTAAGCCTTGGGCTACATTGTTTAAATGTACGCACTGTGTATTAACACGAGTGTGTACATATATATATATATATATATATATATATATATATATATATATATATATATATAAGGTCTCATGATACGATACACATATTTTAATAAGGAGTTATTTTTTGTGTCTGATTTTAATCAGAAGTGGATCATTAGTAAGTAGGTATCCCTATCGATGTCAGGCTGCGGCTCTTTCGATGTCAAATTGAGGCCTAATCAAATACCAAAATATCGAAACTATAATTTTAGTAGCTCTTTAAAAAATTTAGAAAATTGTAAATTATAACTTTTGGCTCTTCCGTCTCAAAAGGTTGCCGACCCCTGGGCTAACTAATCCCCGCGGGATAAATACGGCCTGTTTGGCTGTTTAATCCGACCCTCTACTCGTGTCATAGTGAAGCGTACCACAAGTCTTTTATGTTGCTGCCCGCGACTTAAATAGTTTTTCCCACCCCTGGACTAGATGGTTCGATTCAAGAGTCTGGCAAAAAAAAAATCGCATCAAAGTTCAAACGCAAAGTTAAAAGAGTGAAATGTTTAAAACTTGGCGTTATAGAACTCATTTCCAAAGACGGAGTTTATCATTGCTCCAGGCCCTCGACTATGACACTTCTGGGCCTCTTCTTCGTTTGGCTAAGTTATTCTCTCTATTGATGCACATAATATATATATATATATATATATATATATATATATACATATAACGTTTTTAATGGAGACTGAAGAGGGACCAAGTCGTTGGTCTTCCCTCGTACCAAATGTTTGTGGATACGCCACTGCTTAATCGGAATGGTCCGAAACTCCTTATTTATCACGTTGACATTTTTTTAATGCTTTTGTTGATATTGGTAAACATGACAGATGTCCCAGGAAACAAACCGGAAGTGATGATTAATGTGAAGACGCTATTTTTAGCTCACGGGGGGGAGATGGGGTTAGGTTGACAGAAAAATATGGCATACCTTACGAAGTGTCAGTGTTAGTAGACCAAAATAGGTGAAAAAATATAAATATATACAAAATTGAAAATGTCCCCAGAGATAACACACTAACCCCTTCCTGCGCAAGAAATATAGAATTTTGTCCAATTGATTGAAGCGAAATGTCGTCAATCTGTATGGGACCAATCACGGTTGCAGGGAAGAAAGAGGAAAAGAAAAAAAAGAAAGAAAGTCAATGTGGCGAGGGGAGGGGGATTATGTGGCCCGGGGGTGGGGGGGGGAGACGGGAAGTATCCAGACAGAGAAAATATTGATGTGTCTTATGGAGACAGAATGAGGAAAAAAAATAATTCAGGAAATGCTTATGAAGATGAGTTAAATGAGTATCGAGTCAAAGTATGGGATATTTTACGGTATCGATCCGAGTGTAATCGACAGGAATCTATTAGACTTCAGCGGAGACTTTACTCGTGTCATGAATAATAAATAGGACATCTTCAGGACAATTTATATTATCGTTTGAGAACCATCGACATTTATTGTTGAAGAATCTGAGGGGGGTAGAAGATAGCCTATACGATGCACAAATAAATTTCTCGTGACTCAAGAGAGAAACTTCCATAATCATTCAATGAAGTTTTCTGATGTGTGTTGAATGATTTTGTCGATCATTTAATCATTGGATCAGTATTATTGGTTGAAGTATAATTATCTTTAAAGCACGTGAGGTCACGCGTGAGGTCACTTAGAGCGGCATTGAGGTGTGCTCTGTGTATCAGAAAGTATTAGACAGAGGCCCTCACCATGGTCTATGGTAGCAGATTAGTCACAAAAGTATTTAAATAATATAATGGATGGCATCGCCAGTAAAGCTGAGTGAATCACATAAGGGTAGAATTCATCTGTTTCTGTTACCACGGCATATAAAAAAAAGTAAAGTTCCCTTAGCCATCGTGACAGATAAAGTGTAAAATTCATCTGTTTCTATAAACTTGGCATATTGTGTGATTAGCACAACGCCCAGGCGACTTTACTTCATCATATTAAGTCAGCTACCCATTTAAAGCTGGGTGGACTTGTGGGACGACTTTGCACCAAATAACACCTGGAAAAATTCCGAGGATCGAACCCATGACTCTCAGGTCGACAGTCGAGTATCTACACCCCTCGGCCATCCGTCCCACTAAACACTAAACATATAAATGGATTTTTTGCTTTGTTTTTTGTCTCTAGACCTCACACGACTATATATTTAAAGCTGGGCGGACGTAGAGTCTTTCACAAGTACTTGAGCAAAAAAAGTTTATAATAGGGGTTCAAACCTGGGACTCCTCCGGCCGACAGTCGGGACCTCTACAAGAACACGCGACCACTCAAATTATTGTCTCTATGAGAGATTCTCTGTGTGATATATATTGAGCCTAAGGAAGAGCCACATACGGATGCCGGAGCCACATACGAATGTTGGAGACACATGCGGATGTTGGAGCCACATACGGATGTCGGAGCCACATACGGATGTCGGAGCCACATACGGATGTCGGAGCCACATACGGATGTCGGAGCGACATACGGATGTCGGAGCCACATACGGATGTCGGAGCCACATTAGGCCACCGGTGTCAAATGCATTGCAAAAAGAATGTCAACAGGTTAATTATTCTCTCAGAGTGTAAAATTTTCTTAAGCAACACATATACTTGTCTGATAGGTTACGGTACTATATAGTGTTCGGCACGCACAGTACTCATAGTGTTCTGGAATGTCTACAGTACTCATAGTGTTCGGTACGTCTACAGTACTCATCATAGTGTTCGGTACGTCTACAGTACTCATAGTGTTCGGAATGTCTACAGTACTTATAGTGTTCGGTATGTCTACAGTACTCATAGTGTTCGGTACGTCTACAGTACTCATATTGATATGTATGTATGCAGTTAACTACCCGGCCTCGCTACTGTCTTTGTATTATCCGGATCTAGCTTAAAAGATAATTTTGTGTTAAAGAGATGAGTTTTTCGTTAGTTTTTGTTTATACATTGTTTACAATTAGAGAAATACGCTGTCCAGTATAGCACATGTGTTCTTGAAGGCATATGTGTGTGTTATGAGTAAATATTCGATACCAGAGAGAGATAATGGATTATTTATTTTTTATCATATCTGGGTGGTATCGTTCCTGTAAATTGCAACAGTAATAGAGCATTGAATCGGATATGTTCCTTCCCCCCCACCACCCCACCCCCGCCCCGCTTTAATTATTGTTGAATTAGATTTTCCTTCGTCATTATGTTTACTTTGTTTCTCCGTGTTAATTATTGTTAAGCTCTCTGTGGACCGTGTATCAGCATCTAGATAGAATGTCGATATATTGCGACTTCACTAGGTGTCACTGCAGCCGGGGAAATCGGGGGGGGGGGGGAGAGGGAGGGGGAGGGGGGGGACTGGTTTGTTAGGTGCGTAGGTCTAAATAGGCAGCATCTATGTGATTGTGCCAGAGCATGAAAGGGACGGAACAGTTTGTTCTAATTCCTTCTCCTTGGCATGATTGTGCAGCGACCATCCGAAGTTGCTGTGCTGTGATCGCACACCTGTTAGAACCAGTGATGCGTGGCCCATTTTTGGCCTCAGTACCATATGGTAATTACAGGAGAAATGGCCCTTGGGGTAACACATAAGTAGCATTATAGTTGTGATGGCCCTGTACCACATAGCAATAGAGGAAATATTTTAACCTTGAACCAGCAATAAATTAGGAGTTTTTTCCCCTTGTCTTACCTTGCTGAATGGGGCAGCTTGTGCTGATACATACATAAAATTTCAGACTCAGGATCAGAGAATGATCATCCAAAATCAGTTCTACTCTTACTTTTTCTTTTTTTCCACTATTTTCTGATAAACAAAAACTGATTCTGTTTTTTTCAAATTGTGACCAATGGACTGATATATAGATTTGCTGTCAAAGTTAACTGAGTTCTGTGAATTTAGATGATAAAATACAGATCATAAAATATGACTTTTAAAAAAAATTCCCGGTTCTTTATCTCCCAACTAGTAAATAAAGGCCAGGTACCGGACCGGTTAGTAGGCACGCAGTAGGAGTTGAAAATGGTGATTTATATTAGAGCGTTAACAATCAATGTACAAAAATAGTATATCTATGTACTCAAAGAGGCCCCAAAGGACATGAACAGATTATTGTAGCCAAAATACAATTAAGTATAGGGACAATCAATACTACATCAAATAAAGTTCACATTTTATATAGCTCATCCCAAAGAAAATAATCATCCTCCATATGGGTACACAATCTTAACAAAAACAACCCCCGACGATTAAACTCTCGAACCCAGTTATTCACCAGATACATAGATTTGGTGACACGACACCTTATCATTGAGTAAATCTTAATCTCATTCATGATATATTAATGTACTCTTTCCAAACTCATTCTTCATTTTAGCTTTATGATGTTCAACATGACGTATTTAAAAACAAAGATAGATGTGAGTGCCTGCCAGTTAAGCGATTCACTACATGTTTAGCAGGTGGTTTATTTACTGTTATACAAATTGTAGCATATTACAATATATCGTACTGAGAATTAACTAAGAAAATATTGCCAACCGGGAAGTTGCCGAAGCTAGGTATATGGGGGCCCGGGATGCTTGGCCTCTTTGGGGGCCCCTGCATTTTGACATTCGACACCATGACATGAGATAATGTACTTAATATTTAATATACAAAAAACAAATTTGGGGGCCCCCTCAAGCTGTGTCCCGGAGAGATAGAATCGTTGTGTTGCTTTTATCTGACCTTCAATTAAAAAAAAATAATATTTCATCAATCCAGTTGAGGCCACAGACGCAGAAAACATCAGCCCTCTTAAAAAAGAAAGAAATATCAAAGCTTTCAACATTATAGTTCTGTGAATCCGGTGCCGAACCTAAGAATTTGGGGCTTGTCCTCTTCGGGGGACCCTGAATTTTGACATGAGATAATGTACTTAATATTTCATGTAAAAAAATTTCGGACCCCCCCTCAAGCTGGGGCCCGGGCGCACTTTCGAATTTTGACTTCACCCCTCCAACCACCCTAGGTACGCCTCTGTGTGAAATCTCCATCATAAATGGGTTAGTTTGCATTGTCATAGTTCATTCATTTGACGTAATAGTAAAAAAATGAATAAAAAATTGTTACGGAGTTTTCCGTTAGAGGTAGAAATAATAACAACTGAACAATATAAATATTACATTATATTCCATAAGCCAAAATGTGTTTGCCTTAAAATTTAAAATGTTGAAAATAATACCGAATATTAATTGAACGATTTCTGTATGCATTTCTCCTAAGATCGCTTATCATTTAATAACACAATGAACACCATTATCTTGAGATATACATATGAAAATATTACATAGATCTTCCATTCAGTTGTAACAATTATCGAAGCTTGTTGTGTTGGCTGTAAGGCTACATAATCTTAGCCGACTGTTTAGTGTAGGGCAATAGTCGGTAAAGTGCTGCTCCGAGAGCCGCATGTGGCTCTTTGGCTCCTTAAGTGCGGCTCTGGCATTTAGTTTTATATAGTATACAACTTATTTAGTGTACTACATGTTAAGTGTAATAAAAGTTTACTAAACAAGCAGATTTGGCTCCCAATTTTTTTTTAAATTGTTGTAATGTTCATATTTGGCTCTTTGGCTGATAAGTTTGCCGATCACTGGTGTAGGGTGTTAGATCACCAATGTCATTGCTGGCAGCTAAGTAAGATATCTTTCTTGCTGGCCTGTTTGGTAGCATACAGTAAACGTTGCCGCCATGTTGTGTGACAGACGCGAGCTTGTGTGACAGACACGGGATTGCTGACAGAGTGGGAAAGGATTTTTTTTTTTTGTATTATGGATTTAAATGAATCATCGCACTAGTCACCGACAGAAAATGTTTATCATTTAATTACACGCACTGGTGCGCATAACTTTGAAAATACCAATTAAGCGGAATCCACTGTATATATAAAAGCGATTTGGTCTCTGCGTTAAATCGAAAGTAAAGAATTAATACAACAATATTCCAGTTTAAAATACAATCATGAAAAAAATCGGATCTGCCCGAAACCAAAAAATAACCCAGCATACCGATCAAGCCTAAGGGGATATAACTACAAAGATTTTGCAGGGTATATATAGCTCGTTAAACAAGAATCTAAAAAACAGTCATCAGCTAAAGAAAAAAAAAATGACTTCATATTGAGGTCACTGAAGATATTTGACGCAATTAAAATTTGTGCACGTCTAGAATTTGGCCAGGAACATTTTATAACTGTCCGTAAAGACAGATGACGTATTTCCGGCAAGACGCAATAAAAAACAACAAAACAGTTTTAATTACTGGCTTGAAATTGGCTAATCATATATCAATTTCTAGCTGTCGGTCGCGCTCATATTTCTACCCTGCAGGAATTAATAAAGCTAATAAATAAACAAAAAAAAATAGGAAATACAAAAATTCAGCAATGGCAAATAAAAAAAAAATAATTGGGTTTGGAAATGATTTTAAAAAAAAAATGTTATTATAGTTTAATGTCTTGTAAGGTGTAATTCGGGGTCAATTTCTGAGTATTTTTAAATCAATTATTGAAGTACCTTTTAAAAGGTAGAAATATATTAATACCTATATCACAAAAATGAAACATAGTAGGGATGGTTTACGATTGATAATAGATTGATAATAGACTGATAATGGATTGATAATAGATTGATAATAGAATAATAATGGATTGAAAATGGATTGATAATTTGTTTTATGAGAGTTTGGAAGACGGTAATTTTTTATAACATACACAATGTTATATTTAAAATATGATATCGTTCAACTGATAAGGTTTTTAAGTTAATATTGCACCTTATAACGTTTTTTACCGATATGGTCTTAGAATAAACGTATAAATGATATACATTCATATAATTAAATACAATTATAAGTACCAAAATGAACTACTGCACTCCTATACATTAACATCATTAGATGTGTATTATTTTGTGTTTTTAAAAGATATAAATCTTTCACTAAATGATTTCGCTGAATCAAATTTATTTGTAGACAGCTTCATAATCCCGCAGTACAATTTGTACGTTTTTTTAAGGCCCATGGGCAAAGGTACACTTGGTGGCCCTAGGTACGGATACACTTGATGGCCCTAGGCACAGGTACACTTGGTTGACCTAGGCACAGGTACACTTGTTGGACCTAGGCACAGGTACACTTGTTGGACCTAGGCACAGGTACACTTGTTTGACCTAGGCACAGGTACACTTGTTGGACCTAGGCACAGGTACACTTGTTGGACCTAGGTACGGATACACTTGATGGCCCTAGGCACAGGTACACTTGGTTGACCTAGGCACCTGTACAGTTGTTGGACCTAGGCACAGGTACACTTGTTGGACCTAGGCACAGGTACACTTGTTGGCCCTAGGCACAGGTACACTTGTTGGACCTAGGCACAGGTACACTTGTTGGACCTAGGCACAGGTACACTTGTTGGACCTAGGCACAGGTACACTTGTTGGACCTAGGCACAGGTACACTTGTTGGCCCTAGGCACAGGTACACTTGTTGGACCTAGGCACAGGTACACTTGTTGGACCTAGGCACAGGTACACTTGTTGGACCTAGGTACGGATACACTTGATGGCCCTAGGCACAGGTACACTTGGTTGACCTAGGCACATGTACAGTTGTTGGACCTAGGCACAGGTACACTTGTTGGACCTAGGCACAGGTACACTTGTTGGCCCTAGATACAGGTACACTTGTTAGACCTAGGCACAGGTACACTTGTTGGACCTAGGCACAGGTACACTTGTTGGACCTAGGTACGGATACACTTGATGGCCCTAGGCACAGGTACACTTGGTTGACCTAGGCACATGTACAGTTGTTGGACCTAGGCACAGGTACACTTGTTGGACCTAGGCACAGGTACACTTGTTGGCCCTAGGCACAGGTACACTTGTTGGACCTAGGCACAGGTACACTTGTTGGACCTAGGCACAGGTACACTTGTTGGACCTAGGCACAGGTACACTTGTTGGCCCTAGGCACAGGTACACTTGTTTGACCTAGGCACAGGTACAGTTGTTGGACCTAGGCACAGGATACACTTGATGGCCCTAGGCACAGGTACACTTGGTTGACCTAGGCACAGGTACAGTTGTTGGACCTAGGCACAGGTACACTTGTTGGGCCTAGGCACAGGTACACTTGTTGGACCTAGGCACAGGTACACTTGTGGACCTAGGCACGAACTACTGCTGGACCTAGGCACAGGTACACTTGTTGGACCTAGGCACAGGTACACTTGTTGGACCTAGGCACAGGTACACTTGTTGGGCCTAGGCACAGGTACACTTGTTGGACCTAGGCACAGGTACACTTGTTGGACCTAGGCACAGGTACACTTGTTGGACCTAGGCACAGGTACACTTGTTGGACCTAGGCACAGGTACACTTGTTGGACCTAGGCACAGGTTCACTTGTTGACTCCAGACCTAGGCACAGGTACAACTTGTTGGACCTAGGCACAGGTACACTTGTTGGCCCTAAGGCACAGGTACACTTGTTGGGACTCAGTGAACATGTACACTAGGCACAGGTACACTTGTTGGCCCTAGGCACAGGTACACTTGTTGGACCTAGGCACAGGTACACTTGTTGGACCTAGGCACAGGTACACTTGTTGGCCCTAGGCACAGGTACACTTTGACCTTGTGACCTAGGCACAGGTACACAAGACTTGTTGGACCTAGGCACAGGTACACTTGTTGGACCTAGGCACAGGTACACTTGTTGGCCCTAGCCTGTTGGACCCAGGTACAACACTTGCTGGAACAGGAACATGTACACTCCCTTGACCCAGGCATCCTGTACAGTTGTTGGACCTAGGCACAGGTACACTTGTTGGACCTAGGCACAGGTACACTTGGAATCCCTAGGCACAGGTACACTTGTTGGACCTAGGCACAGGTACACTTGTTGGACCTAGGCACAGGTACACTTGTTGGACCTAGGTACGGATACGCTTGATGGCCCTAGGCAACATGCCATCTGTTGACCTAGGCACCTGTACACAGTTGTTGTTGGACCTAGGCACAGGTACACTTGTTGGACCTAGGCACAGGTACACTTGTTGGCCCTAGGCATAGGTACACTTTTTGGACCCAGGCACAGGTACACTTGTTGGACCTAGGCACAGGTACACTTGTTGGACCTAGGTACAGGATACACTTTGATGGCCCTAGGCACAGGTACACTTGACTTAGGCACCTGCACAGTTGTTGGACCTAGGGCACAGTACACTTGTTGACCTATGCTGCTATACACTTGATGGCCCCTGTGCTAGGCACACTTGTTGGACCTAGGCACAGGTACACTGCAGCTGGACCTAGGCACATGTACAGTTGTTGGACCTAGGCACAGGTACACTTGTTGGACCTAGGCACAGGTACACTTGTTGGCCCTAGACACAGGTACACTTGTTGGACCTAGGCACAGGTACACTTGTTGGACCTAGGCACAGGTACACTTGTTGGACCTAGGTACGGATACACTTGATGGCCCTAGGCACAGGTACACTTGGTTGACCTAGGCACATGTACAGTTGTTGGACCTAGGCACAGGTACACTTGTTGGACCTAGGCACAGGTACACTTGTTGGCCCTAGGCACAGGTACACTTGTTGGAACTAGGCACAGGTACACTTGTTGGACCTAGGCACAGGTACACTTGTTGGCCCTAGTCACAGGTACACTTGTTGGACCTAGGCACAGGTACACTTGTTGGACCTAGGCACAGGTACACTTGTTGGACCTAGGGACGGGTACACTTGTTGGATTCCTAGGCACAGGTACACTTGTTGGACCTAGGCACAGGTACACAGAGCTGGGAACCAGGGCACAGGTACACTGTTGGACCAGCACAGGTTGTTGGCCCTAGGCACACCTAGGCACAGGTACACTTGCTGGACCTAGGGCACAGGTTTTGTTGGACCTAGGACCAGGCACAGGTACACTTGTTGGACCCTAGGGCACAGGTACACTTGTTGGACCTAGGCACAGGTACACTTGTTGGACCTAGGCACAGGTACACTTGTTGGACCTAGGCACAGGTACACTTGTTGGACCTAGGCACAGGTACACTTGTTGGACCTAGGCACAGGTACACTTGTTGGCCCTTGGCACAGGTACACTTGTTGGACCTAGGCACAGGTACACTTGTTGGACCCAGGCACAGGCACACTTGTTGGACCTAGGCACAGGTACACTTGTTGGCCCAGGCACAGGTACTATCTTAAGACCAGGCACAGGTACTATTGGACCTGTAGGGCACAGGTACACTTGTTGGCCCTAGGCACAGGTACACTTGTTGGACCTAGGCACAGGTACACTTGTTGGACCTAGGCACAGGTACACTTTGGTTGGCCCTGCCAGGCACAGTGGTTTACTTTGTTGGCCCTAAGGCACACTTGCTGACTCAGTAAACATGACACTTGTTGATGACCCAGGCACAGGTACACCTGCTGGCCTCTAGGCACCAAGGTTCACTTGTTGGACCTAGGCACAGGTACACTTGTTGGACCTAGGCACAGGTACACTTGTTGGCCTGAGGCACAGGTACACTTGTTGGCCCTGAAGGCACAGGTACACTTGCTGGACCTAGGAACATGGTACATGCTTGTTGGACCTAGGCACAGGTACATTTGATGTTCCTAGGCACAGGGTACACTATTGGACCTAGGCACAGAAACACTTGCTGGACCCACGTGCATTTGTTGACCTAGGCACAGGCAACACTTGTTGGCCCTAGGCACAGGTACACTTGCTGGACCTAGGAACATGTACACTTGTTGGACCTAGGCATTCCTGATGGCCCTCAGGCACAGGTACACTTGTTGGACCCAGGTACAGGTACACTTGTTGGACCTAAGCACAGGTACACTTGTTGGACCTAGGCACAGGTACACTTTGTTGCACCTAGGCACAGGCACACTTAAGTTGGACCTAGGCGGTCAGGTACACTATGTTGGACCTAGCATACTTGGTATGACCTAGGCACGATGTACACTTGATGCGACCTAGGGCACAGGTATACTTGGTGCAACCCTAGGCACAGGTACACTTGGTGGCCCTAAAGGCGCAGGTACACTTTAGTGGCCCTGAGGAACAGTGGTACACTTGATGGTCCAATGGTAGCATGTACTCTCGGCGACTTTGTCAGAAGGGGGGTATATAAAGAGATGTGAGCACGGTTCAAGCAAGGCGCTGTCAAACTTCCCGCTCGTTCAATGCCTGCATTGGACACGGAACTGGTAGCCGACGCAAAAATTTTGTAATAACTTAAATGTGTCACGATGGATTTGGTCTTAGGACGTTGTGGCAGTAATACCGTATGGTACGACATCATTAATTGATGTTAATTGTTATTTCATGACATGTGACTTTGATGACTTTTTCTCTCGATGTCATGTGCATTGATTATATTTATTTTTTTTATGGTGCATCGCTATTGTTGTTATAGACGGTTCTTAAAGTGGTATAGCCAACAAGTACAGAGTTGATTAGAAGCTGTGAGGGAGGCTATGAAAAGGCACGTTTGGGGCCCTACACATAGGTACTATTAAAGCCCTAGGTAAAAGTATATGTGCGGCCCTAAACTAAATCACGTTTGGGGCCCTACACATACGTACTATTAAAGCCCTAGGTAAAAGTACAAGGTGCACTTGTCGCCCTATGCAAAGGCACATTTCTGGCCCTAGAAAAAGGCACATTAGTGGCCTTAGAGAAAGCAACGTTGTCAAGGTTACCGCTTTCAAACCCTGGACCCCTAAATATCTTTGACAATGAATGACCTTTCGACCTCCAATAACTGTTATTAAGTCGTGTTAGACATTTTAACTTAAAGCAACGACGCCTATGTTTCATGTCTACAAGGGGGTGGCTCTAAACAAGTAAAATAAATACATACATGATTTCCTTAGTGTTTAAAATTGAATTAAAACGACTTCATACAATGTCCTAATTAAGAAGAGATGTTTAACAGTTTATCGTATAACTTCTACAGGGGCATATTTATTTATTAAAGTAAAAGAGTAAAGTTCCCTTAGCCCTAACGGGCCATCGGGGCAGATGAAGTGTAGAATGCATGTGTTTTTTATAACCACGGCATATGAAGGGATTGTGTGGTTAGCACAACGCCCAGCCGCCTTTACTTCCCCCAACTTAAAGTCAGGTACCCATTTAAAGCTGGGTGGACTAGTGGGGCGACCTTGAAACACATTTCTCCGGGGATCGAACCCAGGACTCTCAGGTCGACAGTCGAGTATCTACACCACTCGGCCACCCGTCCCACTCATGTTTATTTATTTAAGTGACATTCTTACATTATTACCACATCCCTAGCTGCGGTTGTCCTGGAGACACTACGGTAGAAATAACATATATCCGAAGGTGACCATGTATATATACATACACTTACATATATATATTATTATATATACAGTCGATTCCGCTTAATTGGGACACCGCTTAATTGGTACAGCCGCTTATTTGGGACAAATCTCAAAGAAACCAAACCAAGAAGCCAATAGTAAATGTGTATGTTTAATTGGGACAGCCGCTTAATCGGGACAAAAAGCCTCGGTCCCGATGTGTCCCAATTAAGCGGAATCGACTGTATATATATATATATATATATATATATATATATATATATATATATATATAAGCGTGTGTGTGTGATTGTGTGAGAATATATGTGTATGTGAAATGTCGAAAAGAAAACAATTAAACTTGGCATACCATTCTGTTATCAAGAACCTATGGCTTTTTTTTTTTATCCTTTTGAGACTTAAATGTTCAAGCGTTTTAATTTTCCCATGTCATTTTCAGATTGCAAGATTTCTTCCCACAATTATCGATAGCGCGCGTATATTAATAAGTTGCATTTTGGTTTTCATCAAATGACTCTTAAATAAATTGAAATCAAATTAAACGACGTAACTTATATTTTTTACTTTGTCGATATTAAAATGAATCTTAAAAATCTATGAATCAAGATTTAAAACCAAGTGAAAATCGTAGAAAATTAATATTTTGAACACTGTTGGCAAAATATGTTTAATTAGACGCCTCAATAATATGTATAAATTGCAAAACATAATTCTAAATAATTTGCAAATGCTTTTTGGATCGAAACGCTTATCCTAGTATGTAATGGATATTTACAATTGAATAATTGATTGGAATTTGCGGTTCTTAGAATGTTTAAAAAAAAACAGCTATGTTTTGATACGAATCAACCAGAGACACAGTCACAATACATTCCGTGGTTGTGATCTTTGTTCCGCTAACTTTTAAAAAATGAAATCTAAAAAAAAAAAAACAGTAATTAAATTAGAAAGAACAACTCTCTAAAAGGTAAATAAAACAAGCAGCCTTATCGCTAATCTCGTTTATGTTTAGAGATATGAGAAAAAAATTGAACCAAGTCACGTGTTTTACCTTTTCCCAAATATCATGTTCGCTGTGCATAATTTTTTTTTTTAATTTATTAAAGATCTTTTGAGAATTTGAGCCTAGAATTCGTGGAACCACAGTCCTTCAGGAACATACACACACACAACACATACACACACAAAACAGACAGACACACACATACAAACACACTCACACACAACACAGACGCGCGCAAGCACACAGAATCAGCACACTTCAGCACAAATTCACTTTCACAAAAACACTTCAAAAGTTGTGGTGCAGTAATGACACTAGTGTGGAGCTCTTGCATAACTCCTCCTTGATGTAGATTATAAAATTCCTTACATAAACCGACCATTATCTTTCTTTTTTTTTACTGCCAACCTCTTGCGCTTCTGCAGCCAATTATAGAATGTAAACAATAATAATGCTAATAGAGGCATCTAAAAAATACTCTTCGCCACGTGGTTTTGGAGATTATTATCGGCGTTTTCACCACCTAAAAATAGATCGTGAATGCGTCATCGGGAAGAAAGAAAAAAATCCAGCCACTTGAAGTATGAAGTTGTCTTCTACACCCCCCCTCCCCATTTCTACTTTCTTTTTTCGACACATGCAGCTTACAAAAGGTTGTATACAAGGTCTTCATGACCTTAGAATTACAGGGGAAATAATTCGAAAGCAAAAAAAAATGTGTATTCAGTATTTGGATTTTTAAGATTATCAATGTATTTGATACAAAAATATGAAAAAAAAAAACTTTTTTCAACGATCAAATTTAATTTGAATGCACTCAAAAGTGAAAGATAAATAAATACACATTCCTTAGATCGTAAAAATATTTTTTTTTAAATAAATTATCGCTTTTAAAAATTATGAACGTTGGTGTCCATGAAGTTACATATAGTGTCGCGGTTTTCAACCGGTGGTACGTGAACGGGAAAGTCTATGCAGGGATACGCAGCGACGTATAATTTTCGTTTAGAACAACCTGAAGAGTTTGAAGAAGTTTGTCAGTTCGCTGCGTCGTATCTCATCACCAAAACCACAGGCCCAAGCGCAGTATTAGAAAGATACATTCCATTTTTTTTTTAAATAAGTAATTTTTTCGCGAACTAACATGCACAAAGAAACAGCACTGTGCTAGTCAGCACAAGCTCACTTTCACAATAGCAATACAAAAGTTGTCTCCGGTGATGACACATTTATGTGGAGCTCTTGCATACATCGCGGGGCACGCGCGGACATACTTTCGAACCCTTGGGGGGGAGGGGGTGTACAGTCACGAAAAAGGTTGAGAATACTCATTTCTATTTGTCAATCGACTAATTCATAACATTCATATTTATAGGAAAAGAAAGGTAGATGTTGACTTGGTGTGTTTGTGAAAGTCTCTGTAAGGATGAGAGGAATTCTCTTAGATCCTGTAAATGGGACGGATTTTACTGTGCGCTTCTTTCATCCCCACCATATGCGGTAGGCGAATACGAGAGATACAGCGGGGACTTTAACCATGACCTGAAATATCCATTGGTCCTCACCTGAGGTTGAACCATGGACCCGTAGGTCGACAGTCGAGCGCTTTACAAGACGACCAACCTTTATCGACTTGGTAGAAACAGTTGCTCTACCAACCTATGCATTATTTGTTTTACTGGTTGAATGACTTACTTCTTTAATCAAATAATTGATTTATAAATCAACGCAATTTAATGATTGATTGATTAATCATAAACTCATGAAATAATTTAATCAAACTGATTTATAGATTGTGAGACTGATTATAGATCAAACGTTAATTTATATGTTAAATGAGTAAGAAACTGTTTGGTCTTTTGACTAATACATCAACTGATTGATTTTATAAGCCATTGATTAATTGATTGAGCAACTGATTAATTGGTGGGTTACAATTCCTAGTGATTTAGTCTGTGTATTTAAGTGCATAATGCGGAAGACGATTAAGTCTTGCAGTGACTAAATAAATATAGCTTAAAATCAAATCAACTGAAAACCAATTCATTATCAGACCCAGTCCACAAAACAAACCTTCAGTCACGCCATTTACATGGGCAGAAATGTAAACACAAAAAAACACAACATTTTTAATCCCGGCATAAAATATAAATACCCTGCTTTCAATAGATCGAACACAATTTCTATTTCAAATCGATCCCCAGAACTACATTCCATTTTTTCCCCCTGTTCTGACGTTGGCGACCTTAAGCAGTCGGGATCTTTATTTGTGTCAATCTGAAGCCATAGTAATATTTTTAACTCAGACATTAAATGTCAAGGACTCACATTTGTATTCAGCCCTGGAGCCATTAGTCCTCAATAAAAGTCGCCCGAATGAATAATTTATAATACAGTGGACATTTTAAAAATAAATAAAAACAAAAATAAAAACGGGCGGATGAAATGAAAGTTTTAAAAAAAAAACTTTGATTCCTGGTTTAGAGAGTATAGAAAAATTTAATTTCAATGGCGAGGACCAGCAGCAATACAGCATGTTTTTTTAATGGATTCATTTGTAATGGGCAAATTTTAGATATTTAGGGCACATTGAAGACACATTGAAGTCACATTGAAGATACATTTAAGACAAAACTAATACACATTGAGGACACATTTAAGACACAATCATTACGCGTTATAGACACATCGAAGACACATTGAAGACATATTTAAGACACATTTAAGACAAATTTTTTGTTGTTTTGCTAGTAAAAAGTGGTCCGATCGAACACAAAGTAAAGATTTTTAACAAGTTGTATTAGAGGCTCTTTCCGGGACAAACATTTTGACCTACGGGTCACAGTGGGCTCTTAAATTTGTCATCAGGGCCGTAACAACAGTAGATGATTTGGAATGGTACGTTAATGAGCGGAGAGAAGGAGCCTTTAGGGACATACTTGGCCCGCGGGCTGTAGTTCGCCCACGTCTGGGTCATGCGGTATTTTGGGTTTTTCTTTTAGACTAATGGTAATGCATGTTGATTTATGTATTAACATTTGTATTCATGCTTTGTTTTTTTTTGTTTAACCATGTGTTGTCACCAGGGCTCGATTTACCGCCGGGGACATTCCCGGCACTGAGACCTGTCGTCCCCGGCTCTGCTTTAGCTAATATATCCTAGCCCGGGATGAAATCATATACATTTATCCCCGGCTGTGCATAAATTGTTTTTCATCCCCGGCACTGGTTTTTTCTTAAATCGAGCACTGGTTGTCACATCATCACGGAAAACATGTAGTAATATACTATAAAGAACACATGTGACATACGTATGACATAATATAATATGTGTACCATGCAAATATCATGACAACGGGTAGCAATGTAAAGCTCCTTATGCCCTAAAAGGAGCCATCGGGGCCAATGATGTTTAGAGTTCAGTGGTTTCTGCAGCCGTGGCATTTAAAGGGATTGGTTAATCAGCGCAAACTCCAATCCGCCTTTATTTCGCCAACTTAAGTCATGTACACATTTAAAAGCTGGGTGGACTTGTGAAGCTCTAACCAACTTTCGCCAGGGCATGGAAGCCTTCCCTTGTTTTTAACGGAGGATCGAGCCTAGGACTCTCAGGTTGACGGTCAAGTATCTTCACCACACGGCCATCCGTCCCAAAAAACATTGGCTAGGTCAGCATTTAACATTAAATGTGCGTAAGAGATACATGAAAGAGAGAATGAGAAAGACACAGAAACATACAGAGAGAGAGAGAGAGAGAGAGAGACAAAGAAAGAGAGAGAGAGAGAATGAGAATGAGAGAGGGGAGAGAGAGAGAAGGAGATTAAAACGTATGTGTATCTTTTTCTTTTACATTTTCTGTCGTTATTAAAAGAAAACTACCTGTTCTTTTTTTTTTGTTCTTTCTGTCTCTCAATAACAAGATCTGCCCATCATTCGCAGGTAAATCTCCTGTCATAATTCTACCACCTTGTCATATAATCAATATAATCATCCCTTTATTTCCCAGCACACATCTGTAAACTTCTATAGAACCTGAACTCACCTGACATATCAGGAAATCGAAGGCTGGTAGTTAGAAATAATGTAAATAATAATGATAATAATGCGTTATACCTTTTATTATGCATGTTTTTTTCCAGCGTGTCACTTCTTGACCAAAAATAAAAAACCACTTCATTTCCCCCTTTAAAAACCTGCTACAGAAGTGTTGGCTTTCTTGTCATTATCCGTATCGTTAATAGCGGTATAATTATGTTGAATAGCGGCAGTGCCATAATTATTTTGACAGGTCTGTTCATACATTGTTTTTGTCAGAGCGAATTTATTCTAACAAGGCCATGAAGTGTTCGAAGTATTTTTTTGTTTTCATTCACTGATCGAACTTTTATCGTGTTCATTTTTTATTTTAATATTTTTGTTAATATTTCAAAATTGGCATAATTAATATTTAATATGCCAGAAGTTGTTCTTTTGTTTCTTTGTTGAAGCTGTCTTAAAAAATATTTTTTGTAAAATGCCATTTAATGTTTTTCCTTATGGTTGTAAAAATTATCAAAATATATTTGCAAGCTATTAATTGATATCGGATGCAAACGGACAACTATTATTATATAAGTTAGCTACACATTTCTTGTTTGCTCTAATTACCAAAATATATCTGTAATTCGCTAATTTCTTTGAATGTTGCAATTGCCATTTCTTTATGTGTTTTCTAATTACCAAAAATTATCAACCACCATTTACTTTAAATCTCAGCCTCAGAAAAAACAGCCTCGTAATTCTTTTTTTACTTTCACTATTCTGGAATTTCCCGATTCAACATTCTAATGACCTTCTCTTTCTGTCCAGATCCCTTCCACCCCCTCTCCATGCACACCTTACCTCCGCCAGGACTTCACTGGCGTGCTGTCGCTTTCGGCTCTATCTCAATCCTTCAAACTCTTCCGCGACACGTTAGTGGGTTTTAGCCGTGAAAAAAAAAGACGGACAACTCAAGGACTACATAGAGCTGGTTTAGTGTCCGCTGCGGCGACAGATAGGAGGGGACACCAGGCCAGCAACGGCTCAACAGAGATCAATGAATGCTTAACTTTGATCCGCTGAACAGTTGGTGTGCAACATGTGTACAAAATATTTGTGCTGCGCCATTTGTAACTGTGTCTTCGCTTAGGGTTTTTTTTTTCTGAGATAAATCAATGAGTTTACGATTCATGATAGTGTAGGCCTGTATACAAGGTCGGTCCTACGCTATTTTGGGGCGATATATATATATATATATATATATATATATATATATATATATATATATATATATGTTTGGGAGGCTATAGGAAAAAGTAATTTAGGGGCCTGAGGTCAAGGTTATATTGGGGCCCAGAGTACAAAAAACGTTGTCAAGGCCACATCTTTCAAAAATTGCCCCCCCCCAATAGTGTTAGAAAAAACGGCGACCTGATTGACAACACCATCCAACTGTTACGTCATTTGAACCCGATGATCCTAACGAAAGCTCAGAAAGCCGTCCCTTGTAGCTGGCAAAATAAAAATTCCGTCTTAGGGGGCCAAGGGCAACCGTTTCGTTTGACTTTCCATAAAAAAACGGCCCTTCATGTGAATTACTTTCATACATTCACACACAGAACCGTTTGTAATTGTCATTACTTTCATACATTCACACACAGTACCGTTTGTAATTGTCATTACTTTCATACATTCACACACAGAACCGTTTGTAATTGTCATTACTTTCATACATTCACACACAGTACCGTTTGTAATTGTCATTACTTTCATACATTCACACACAGTACCGTTTGTAATTGTCATTACTTTCATACATTCACACACAGTACCGTTTGTAATTGTCATTACTTTCATACATTCACACACAGAACCGTTTGTAATTGTCATTACTTTCATACATTCACACATGGCAGGCCAAGACCTACAAAATGATATATACATCATGGGTCTAGGACTTATAGTTGCTGAGATATAGGCGCTCCTTTATTAATATAGCTTATATAGTAAAAAACGGTACTAAGCACCCTTTTACGGCCCTCAAATGCTCTATTGTCCCCGTTTTGTCTGTCTGTCATCACCCTAGATCTCAACAACCATAAGTCCTAGACCCATGATGTATATATCATTTTGTAGGTCTTGGCCTGCCAAGAAATGACTTTTTTTCCATTTCGCGATCTGACCTCTGAGGGCCGAAAAAGGGGGCTTAGTACCGTTTTTTACTATATAAGCTATATAATAAAGGAGCGCCTATATCTCAACAACCATAAGTCCTAGACCCATGATGTATATATCATTTTGTAGGTCTTGGCCTGCCATGTGTACTTCAAAAGTTCATTTCGCGATAGGACCTCTGAGGGCCGGGCTTCAGGGCTCCTAAGGGGCTTATATATTATATATACACCTTGTACGTTCAATAACCCATTCATTTGGTGCGAAATACTGCAGCACGTAGTTTCACCAAGATTTATTAAGAAACTCATCAAATGAAATAGTAAGCTTGTGTTCTGAGTTTAATTGAAAGTATCAGAGCTATGCAACAATTGACGGAGTTTTCGGACGATTAAATTACTATAATTTCGAATGTTTTCAATTATGAGTCCTATTTCAGTAACCACAAAGCACTTGTAGTTAGATTTAAGAGACAATATTTTTTTTTCAAATATAAAGAAACGTCTTTATAATTTTTTTTTACAGATATATGCATTACACAATTGAATTTATAAATATTTCCAAAATTTACAAATATTTACTGAAAGCTAACAAACGTACTGATACATAACACGAAAATGCGCTAACACGTCCTGTGTCCAAAATGGAACAGGCTTAATTGCTTGTTTTTTTTTTTGTGGCGGTTCTAGAAGAGTAAAAAGCCCTAGTTTCTAGCGGATAAAGAATCTTTAATTTCAACATTGTACCTTTGGTTGTCGGATGGTCGTGTAAAGCGCACGACTGTCGACCTGAAGGTACCTGGTTCGATCTCCGGTGAGGACCAAGGAAATTTTTTCAGGTCTTGACTCAAGTTCCCAGTAGGTCTCTCCATGGCCATTGCACTATCGGCTAGTGGTTTACAGGATCTAAGACATTACATCTCATCCTTACAGGGACTACGCACACACCTTTGGTTGCACCCGTCCAATAGACGTTATTGGTGAAAGAGCAGACATGTTGGGTTATTTGTTTGTTTGTTCAATTAGAATGTGTAAAGTTTGTTGTTTTTCTTT
>JAGDYQ010000059.1:1396651-1520670 GCA_021962125.1 Bulinus truncatus | reverse complement strand
ATCTTCCGAATAGAACCAAAAGAAAAAAAGAAACAAACTTTACACATTCTAATTGAACAAACAAACAAACAAACGACCCAACATGTCTGCTCCTTCACCAATAACGTCTATTGGACGGGTGCAACCAAAGGTTGAGTGTTCAAATTATTTATCCGCTAGAAACTAGGGCTTTCTTACTCTTCTAGAACCGGCACAAAAAATAAAAACAACGCTATCTTCTTTGTGTATCGGGAATAAAACACAAGCTATTTTAATTTTTTTTTATTTGTATTGTGTGTGTGTGTGTGTGTGTGTGTGTCTGTGTGTGTCTGTGTGTGTGTGTGTCTGTCTGTCTGTGTGTGTGTGTCTGTGTGTCTGTGTGTGTGTGTCTGTGTGTATCTGTGTATGTGTGTGTGTGTCTGTGTGTTTGTGTGTGTGTCTGTGTGTGTGTGTTTGTGTGTATCTGTCTGTGTGTGTGTGTGTCTGTGTGTGTGTGCGTGTGTCTGTGTGTGTTTGTCTGTGTGTGTGTCTGTGTGTGTGTCTGTGTGTGTGTCTGTGTGTATCTGTGTATGTGTGTGTGTGTGTCTGTGTGTTTGTGTGTGTGTCTGTGTGTGTGTGTCTGTGTGTGTGTCTGTGTGTGTGTCTCTGTGTGTGTGTGTCTGTGTGTGTGTGTGTGTGTGTGTGTGTGTCTGTGCGTATGTCTGTGTCTGTGTGTGTGTGTGTGTCTGTGTGTGTCTGTGTGTGTGTGTCTGTGTGTGTGTGTCTGTGTGTGTCTGTGTCTGTGTGTGTCTCTGTGTGTGTGTGTATCTGCGTGTGTCTGTGTGTGTGTGTCTGTGTGTGTGTGTCTGTGTGTGTGTGTCTGTGTGTGTGTATGTGTGTGTCTGTGTGTGTGTGTCTGTGTGTGTGTCTGTGTGTGTGTCTGTGTGTGTCTGTGTGTGTGTCTGTGTGTGTGTGTATGTCTGTGTGTGTGTGTCTGTGTGTGTGTCTCTGTGTGTGTGTGTCTGTGTGTGTGTCTGTGTGTGTGTCTGTGTGTGTGTGCCTGTGTGTGTGTGTCTGTGCGTGTGTCTGTGTCTGTGTGTGTGTGTCTGTGTGTGTCTGTGTGTGTGTGTGTCTGTGTGTGTGTGTGTCTGTGTGTGTCTGTGTGTGTGTGTGTATCTGCGTGTGTCTGTGTGTGTGTCTGTGTGTGTGTCTGTCTGTGTGTGTCTGTGTGTCTGTGTGTGTGTGTCTATGTGTGTCTGTGTGTGTGTGTGTCTGTGTGTGTGTCTGTGTGTCTGTGTGTGTGTGTGTCTGTGTGTGTGTGTGTAAACCGTCAAAATAACAAACTGGGCCCCCTCAAGTCTTGAGTGATAATGTAAACAAAAATAGAACTGGATTGAGCCAGATGGATTGAACTGTACTAAACTGTAAATAAAGACACATTTTAAAAAAAAAAGAACAAAACAGGAAACAAAGATACGAAAGTAACTCTTGCACGGCCTGAAATGTTTGTCAACTGGCATGATCTGCCCTTGATCCGGCAGCAAAGCATTGACACTAACCGTCGATTGAAATGGTCAGTTTTTTGTAGGTCATTTAGTTCCGTAAGTTCAGAAAGAAAGGACGTTAGCTGGAAACAACTTGCCTTGCGGGGGGTGGGGTTGGGGGTGGGTGGACAGGGTTTTTCTCCTATTCATGACTAGACCAGGCTGAGAAGATTGGTGTGTGTGTGTGTGTGTGTGTGTGTGTGTGTGTGTGTTATTAGCATATTTACAAGACTAATACTTATTATTCAATATAAAGGCCTTGTTTATTTATACAATCAACTCAGAATCAACCTGTATTTTTTTAAATGTATGTTTAACTTAAATTGACATTTTTTTTTCTAAAGGCTTTTTTTTTAACTGTTAACATTTTCATGGTTAGTTTTTTTCAGCTTGTTATCAAATTTAACATCCAATGGAACGTAATCTATCTACAGCAGTGTGTCATCTCAAAGTGGTATATAGAATACGTTAACTCGCGTGCGACGCTTTTGCGCATATCATTTTAAAGTACAGAATGAACCCCCCCCCCCCAAACAATGTCTATCTCACGTGCGCATGAGTGTTGCACATTATAGTGTCAGCTTACCTAATTTTGAGTCGCATTCATTATTTATACAGATTCATCGTTACCTAGCGCTAAGACTAGCAACAGCCGTTTATATAAGCTCCCAACGTTTTAAAGTTCCCTTTAAAGCCCTTAAAGGCTCATCGGGGTAGATGAAGTGTCGAATTCATATGTCTCAGTAACCTCGGCTTATAAAAGGATTGTGTGGTTAGCACAGCGCCCAGCCACCTTCACTCCCCCAACTTAAAGTCAGGTGACCTATTTAAAACTGGGTCGACTTGTGGGACTTACACCAGGGCCTGAGAAAATCCCAAGGTTTTCACTGAGGTTGGAACCCAGGACTCTCCAATCGACATTCGAGAGCTCTACACCGCCCGACCACCCGTCCCCTAGCCCAACATTTTAGATCACTTATCAAACTTCGGTCAATAAAAACAACACACATATATTTTAACTACCAAACAGTAACACTTCTCTCTGCAAGTCACAGTGCTTCGGTGTTGAGGTTAACAATGATTATCTCAACAGTAAATAATAGTTGTTTTTTTTTATGGCAACCGGATATACGAGAATCGACTACACGTCTCCGTAAATTGATAGATTGAATCAGTAATCGAATATCTAATAGAAGATCGGTCCGTTGCTTCTAAACATCAATTTGTGCAAATTAAACCTTCTGATGAGTCTGAGAAAAAAAACCGTAAAATAAGCTTTAGCTAAAATATTTGTACGCTTCTGTAAAACCCGTAAACAAAAGTGATTTGTTAGCTTGTATATGTAAACGTACATAACCTTTGTTTGGGTGATTGGAGGCCCCAGGTATTGAATACATGTGGTCCTAGATCTAATTTCAAGTTAGTGCAATTTTCAAATTCAAATTTTTTAATAGTAATTTGTACTTGATTGTGCCTGTTTTGCATGACAGTTACTAGCGGTTCTGTGTGTGAATGTACGAAAGTAATGACAGCTACAAGCGGTTCTGTGTGTGAATGTATTGACAGTTACAAACGGTTCTGTGTATGAAAGTATTGACAGTTACAAACGGTTCTGTGTGTGAATGTATGAAAGTAATGACAGCTACAAACGGTTCTGTGTGTGAATGTATGAAAGTAATGACAGCTACAAACGGTTCTGTGTATGAAAGTATTGACAGTTACAAACGGTTCTGTGTGTGAATGTATGAAAGTAATGACAGCTACAAACGGTTCTGTGTGTGAATGTATGAAAGTAATAACAGCTACAAACGGTTCTGTGTATGAAAGTAATGACAGCTACAAACGGTTCTGTGTATGAAAGTAATGACAGCTACAAACGGTTCTGTGTATGAAAGTAATGACAGCTACAAACGGTTCTGTGTATGAAAGTAATGACAGCTACAAACGGTTCTGTGTATGAAAGTAATGACAGCTACAAACGGTTCTGTGTATGAAAGTATTGACAGTTACAAACGGTTCTGTGTGTGAATGTATGAAAGTAATGACAGCTACAAACGGTTCTGTGTGTGAATGTATGAAAGTAATGACAGCTACAAACGGTTCTGTGTATGAAAGTATTGACAGTTACAAACGGTTCTGTGTGTGAATGTATGAAAGTAATGACAGCTACAAACGGTTCTGTGTGTGAATGTATGAAAGTAATAACAGCTACAAACGGTTCTGTGTATGAAAGTAATGACAGCTACAAACGGTTCTGTGTATGAAAGTAATGACAGCTACAAACGGTTCTGTGTATGAAAGTAATGACAGCTACAAACGGTTCTGTGTATGAAAGTAATGACAGCTACAAACGGTTCTGTGTATGAAAGTAATGACAGCTACAAACGGTTCTGTGTATGAAAGTAATGACAGCTACAAACGGTTCTGTGTGTGAATGTATGGAAGTAATGACAGCTACAAACGGTTCTGTGTGTGAATGTATGAAAGTAATGACAGCTACAAACGGTTCTGTGTGTGAATGTATGAAAGTAATGACAGCTACAAACGGTTCTGTGTGTGAATGTATGAAAGTAATGACAGCTACAAACGGTTCTGTGTGTGAATGTATGAAAGTAATGACAGCTACAAACGGTTCTGTGTGTGAATGTATGAAAGTAATGACAGCTACAAACGGTTCTGTGTGTGAATGTATGAAAGTAATGACAGCTACAAACGGTTCTGTGTGTGAATGTATGAAAGTATTGACAGTTACAAACGGTTCTGTGTGTGAATGTATGAAAGTAATGACAGCTACAAACGGTTCTGTGTGTGAATGTATGAAAGTCAAACGAAACTGTTGCCCTAGCCCCCCCCCACCCCCCGACTGAATTTTTATTTTGCCAGCTACAAGGGAAGGCTTTGTAAACTTTCGTTAGGATCACCTGGTTCAAATGACGTAACAGCTGGATGGTGTTGTCAATCAGGTCGCCGTTTTTTCTAACACTATTAGGGGGGGGCAATTTTTGAAGGATGTGGCCTTGACAACGTTTTTTGTACTCTGGGCCCCAAATTAACCTTGACCTCAGGCCTCTAGAGCCTCCCAAACATATATATATTTATATATATATATATATATATATATATATATATATATAAAGCCCCAGATAGCGTAGGACCGACCTTGTATACAGGCCTACACTATCATGAATCGTAAACACATTGATTTATCTCAGAAAAAAAAACCCTAAGCGAAGACACAGTTACAAATGGCGCAGCACAAATATTTTGTACACATGTTGCACACCAACTGTTCAGCGGATCAAAGTTAAGTATTCATTGATCTCTGTTGAGCCGTTGCTGGCCTGGTGTCCCCTCCTATCTGTCGCCGCAGCGGACACGAAACCAGCTCTATGTAGCCCTTGAGTTGTCCGTCTTTTTTTTTCACGGCTAAAACCCACTAACGTGTCGCGGAAGAGTTTGAAGGATTGAGATAGAGCCGAAAGCGACAGCACGCCAGTGAAGTCCTGGCGGAGGTAAGGTGTGCATGGGGATGGAGAGGGGGGGTGGAGGGGATCTGGACAGAAAGAGAAGGTCATTAGAATGTTGAATCAGGAAATTCCAGAATAGTGAAAGTAAAAAAAAAAATTCCGAGGCTGTTTTTTCTGAGGCTGAGATTTAAAGTAAATGGTGGTTGATAATTTTTGGTAATTAGAAAACACATAAAGAAATGGCAATTGCAACATTCAAAGAAATAAACGAATTACAGATATAGTTTGGTAATTAGAGCAAACAAGAAATGTGTAGCTAACTTATATAATAATAGTTGTCCGTTTGCATCTGATATCAATTAACAGCTTGCAAATATATTTTGGTAATTATTACAACCATAAGGAAAAACATTATATGGCATTTTACAAAAAAATATTTTTTGAGACAGATTCAACAAAAAACAAAAAACAACAACTTCTGGCATATTAAATATTAATTATGCCAATTTTGAAATATTAACAAAAATATTTAAAAAAAAAAAAGAACACGATAACAGTTCGATCAGTGAATGAAAACAAAAAAATACTTCGAACACTTCATGGCCTTGTTAGAATAAATTCGCACTGACAAAAACAACGTATGAACAGACCTGTCAAAGTAATAATGGCACTTCCGCTATTCAACATAATTATACCGCTATTAACGATACGGAAAATGAAAAGAAAGCCAATACTTCTGTAGCAGGTTTTTGAAAGGCGTATTAGAAGTGTTTTTTTTTTATTTTTAGTCAAGAAATGACACGATGGAAAAAAAAAACATGCACAATAAAAGGTATAACGCATTTTTATTATTATTGTTATTATTATTTGCATTATTTCTAACGACCAGCCTTCGATTTCCTGTTATGTCAGGTGAGTTCAGGTTCTATAGAAGTTTACAGATTTGTGCTGGGAAATAAAGGGGATGATTATATTGATTATATGACAAGGTGGTAGAATTATGACAGGAGATTTACCTGCGAATGATGGGCAGATCTTGTTACTGAGAGACAGAAAGAACAAAAAAAGAACAGGTAGTTTTCTTTTAATCACGACAGAAAATGGAAAAGAAAAAGATACACATACGAACTAATCTCCTTCTCTCTCTCTCTCTCTCTCTCTCTATCTATCTATCTATCTATCTCTCTCTCTTTCTCTGTCTCTGTATGTTTCTGTGTCTTTCTCATTCTCTCTTTCATGTATCTCTTACGCACATTTAATGTTAAAAGCTGACCTAGCCAATGTTTTATGGGACTGATAGCCGTTTGGTGAAGGTACTTGACCGTAGACATGAGATTCCTAGCCTCGATCCTCCGTTAAAACCAAGGGAAGGCTTCCATGCCCTGGCGAAAGTTAGTTAAAGCTTCACAAGTCCACCCAGCTTTTAAATGTGTACCTGATTTAAGTTGGCGAAATAAAGGCGGATTGGAGTTTGCGCTGATTAACCAATCCCTTTAAATGCCACGGCTACATAAACCACTGAACTCTTAAACATCATTGGCCCCGATGGCTCCTTTTAGGGCATAAGAAGCTTTACATTGCTACCCGTTGTCATGATATTTGCACGGTACACATATTATATTATGTCATACGTATGTCACATGTGTTCTTTATAGTATATTACTACATGTTTTCCGTGATGATGTGACAACCAGTGCTCGATTTAAGAAAAAACCAGTGCCGGGGATGAAAAACAATTTCTGCAGAGCCGGGGATAAATGTCTATGATTTCATCCCCGGCTAGGATATATTAGCTAAAGCAGAGCCGGGGTTGACAGGTCTCAGTGCCGGGGATGTCCCCGGCGGTAAATCGAGCCCTGGTGACAACACATGGTTAAACAAAAAAAAAACAAAGCATGAATACAAATGTTAATACATAAATCAGCTTGCATTACCATTAGTCTTAAAGAAAAACCCAAAAAACCGCGTGGCCCAGACGTGGGCGAAATATAGCCCGCGGGCCAAGTATGTCCCTAAAGGCTCCTTCTCTCCGCTCATTAACGTACCCACTCCAAATCATGTACTGTTGTTACGGCCCTGATGTCAGATTTAAGAGCCCACTGTGACCCGTAGGTCAAAATGTTTGTCCCGGAAAGAGCCTCTAATGCAACGTGTTTAAAAACCTTTGCTTTGTGTTCGATCGGACCACTTTTTACTAAGAAAACAACAAAAAATGTATCTTAAATGTGTCTTCAATGTGTCTTCAATGTGTCTTTAACGTGTAATGATTGTGTCTTAAATGTGTCCTCAATGTGTATTAATTTTGTCTTAAATGTATCTTCAACGTGTCTTAATTGTGTCTTCAGTGTGTCTTAATTGTGTCTTCAGTGTGTCTTAATTGTGTCTCAAATGTTTCTTAAATATGTCCTCAATGTGTATTAATTGTGTCTTAAATGTGTCTTCAACGTGTCTTAATTGTGTTTTCAGTGTGTCTTAATTGTGTCTCAAATGTTTCTTAAATGTGTCATCAATGTGTATTAATTGTGTCTTAAATGTGTCTTCAACGTGTCTTCATTGTGTCTTCGGTGTGTCTTAATTGTGTCTCAAATGTTTCTTAAATGTGTCATCAATGTGTATTAATTGTGTCTTAAATGTGTCTTCAATGTGTCTTCAATGTGTCCTAAATATCTAAATTTTGCCCATTACAAATATAAATCCAATAAAAACATGCTGCATGGCTGCTGGTCCTCGCCATTAAAATTAAATTTTTCTATACTCTCTAAACCAGCAACCAAAGTTTTTTTTTTAAACTTTCATTTCATCAGCCCGTTTTTATTTTTGTTTTTATTTATTTTTTAAAATGTCCGCTGTATTATAAATTATTCATTCAGGCGACTTTTATTGAGGACTAATGGCCCCCAGGGCCGAATACAAATGTGAATCCTTGACATTTAATGTCTGGATTAAAAATATTACTATGGCTTCAGATTGACACAAATAAAGATCCCGACTGCTTAAGGTCGCCAACGTCAGAACAGGGGGAAAAAAATATGGAATCTAGTTCTGGGTATCGATTTGAAATAGAAATTGTGTTCGATCTATTGAAAGCAGGGTATTTATATTTTATGCCGGGATTAAAAATGTTGTGTTTTTTTTTGTGTTTACATTTCTGCCCGTGTAAATGGGTGTTTGGTGCAAAGTTTTAATAAGTAATTAGCAAGGGTTATGGCGTGACTGAAGGTTTGTTTCATGGACTGGGGGGCTGATAATGAATTGGTTTTTTAGTTGATTTGATTTTAAGCTATATTTATTTAGTCACTGCAAGACTTAATCGTCTTCCGCATGATGCACATCAAAACACAGACTAAATCACTAGGAATTTTAACCGCCCACTTAATCAGTTGCTCAATCAATTAATCAGATGGTTATAAAATCAATCAGTTGATCTATAAATCAAAAGATCAAACAGTTGATTAATCATTTAACATGTACATTGATTTAATCACTTGGTTGATCTATAATCAGTCTCACAATCTATACATCAGTATGATTAAATTAATACACGAGTCGATGATTAATCAATCATCATTAAATTAAATTGATTTATACATCAATTATTTTGAGTAAAACAAATAATGCATAGGCTGGTAAAACAACTATGTCTACCCAGTCAGTAAAGGGAACGGAATGGTCGTCTGGTAAACCGCTCGACTGTCGACCTGAGGTATCCTGGTTCAATTTCCGGTGAGGACCAATGTATAAAGTCCCCGCTATATCTCTCTTGGTGCCTCCATGGTCATCGCACTACCGGATATGGTGGGGATGAAGGAAGTGCACTGTAAAACCCGTTCCATTTACAGGATCTAAGAGATTTCATCTCATCCTTACAGAGACTTTCACAAACACACCAAGTCAATATCTGTATTTCTCTCCCTACAAAAATAAATGGTATGTACTTGTCGGCTGATAAATAGAAATGAGTATTCTCAACCTTTTTCGTGACTGAACCCCCCCCCCTCCAAAAAATTCGAAAGTATGTCCGCGCGTGCCCCGCGATGTATGCAAGAACTCCACACAAGTGTCATCACCGGAGACAACTTTTGAAGTGCTTTTGTGAAAGTGAATTTGTGCTGAATAGTACAGTGCTGTTTCTTTGTGCATGTTAGTTCGCGAAAAAATTACTTATTTTCAAAAAAAAAAAATGGAATGTATCTTTCTAATACTGCGCTTGGTCACGTGGTTTGGTGATGAGATACGACGCAGCGAACTGACAAACTTCTTCAAACTCTTCAGGTTGTTCTAAACGAAAATTGTACGTCACTGCGTATCCCTGCATATACTTTCCCGTTCACGTACCACCGGTTGAAAACCGGGACTCTATATGTAACTTCCTGGACAACAACGTTCATAATATTTAGAAGGGATAATTTTTTAAAACAAAATATTTTTACTATCTAAGGAATGTTTATTTATTTATTCTTCACTTTTGACTGCATTCAAATTAAATTTTATCTTTGAAAACAGATTTTTTTGTTCATATTTTTGTATCAAATACATTGATAATCTTAAAACATCTAAATACTGAATACACATTTTTTTTTTTGCTTTTGGATTATTTCCCCTGTAACTCTAAGGTCGTGAAGACCTTGTAGACAACCTTTTGTAAGCTGCATGTGTCGAAGAAGGGAGGGGGGGGGGGGGGGAAAGACAACTTCATACTTCAAGTGGCTGGATTTTTTTCTTTCTTCCCGATGACGCATTCACGATCTATTTTTAGGTGGTGAAAACGCCGATAATAATCTCCAAACCACGTGGCGAAGAGTATTTTTAGATGCCCTCTATTAGCATTATTATTGTTTACATTCTATAATTGGCTGCAGAAGCGCAAGAGGTTGGCAGAAAAAAAAGAAAGATAATGGTCGGTTTATGTAAGGAATTTTATAATCTACATCAAGAAGGAGTTATGCAAGAGCTCCACACTAGTGTCATTACCGCAGACGTACTTTTGAAGTGTTTTTGTGAAAGTGAATTTGAGCTGAAGTGTGCTGATTCTGTGTGCTTACGCGTGTCTGTGTTGTGTGCGTGTGTGTGTGTGTCTGTATGTCTGTTTGTGTGTGTGTGTGTGTTGTGTGTGTATGTTCCTGAAGGACTGTGGTTCTATGAATTCTATGTTCAAATTTTCAAAAGATCTTTAATAAATTAAAAAAAAAAATTATGCACAGCGAACATGATATTAGGGAAAAGTTAAAACACGTGACTTGGTTCAATTTTTTTTCTCATATCTCTAAACATAAACGAGATTAGCGATAAGGCTGCTTTTTTTTTATTGACCTTTAGAGTGTTGTTCTTTCTAATTTAATTACTGTTTTTTTTTTAGATTTCATGTTTTAAAAGTTAGCGGATCAAAGATCACAACCACGGAATGTATTATGAATGTGTCTCTGGTTGATTCGTATCAAAACAGAGCTGTTTTTGTTTTAAACATTCTAAGAACCGCAAATTCCAATCAATTACTCAATTGTAAATATCAATTACATACTAGGATAAGCGTTTCGATCCAAAAAAAAAAACAACAATTGCAAATCATTTAGAATTAAGTGTTGCAATATCTATACATATTATTTAGGCGTCTACGATTTTCACTTGGTTTTAAATATCGATTCATAGATTTGAAAGATTCATTTTAACAGAGGCGTACGTAGGGTGGGGGAGGGGGGTTCTAATTCGAAAGTCCCCCCCCCCGAGGCCCCAGCTTAAGGGGGGCCCCCAAAATGTTTTTTTTTACATTAAATATTACGTACATTATCTCATGTCATGGTGTCGAATGTCATAATGCAGGGGCACCAAAGAAGCCAAGCCATCCCGGGCCGCCAAATCCCTAGGTTCGCCACTGCATTTTAATATAAACAAAGTAAAAAATATATGTTACGTCGTTTAATTTAATTTATTTAAGAGTCATTCGATGAAAACAAAAATGCAACTTATTAATATACGCGCGCTATCGATAATTGGGGGAAGAAATCTTGCAATCTGAAAATGACATGGGAAAATTAAAACGCTTGAACATTTAAGTCTCAAAAGGATAAAAAAAAAATAAATAAAAAGCAATAGGTTCTTGATAACAGAATGGTATGCCAAGTTTAATTGTTTTCTTTTCGACATTTAACATAACATATATTCTCACACAATCACACACACACACACACGCTTATATATATATATATATATATATATATATATATATATATATATATATATATGTAAGTGTACGTATATATATATACATGGTCACCTTCGGATATATGTTATTTCTATCGTAGTGGCTCCAGGACAAGCGCAGCTACGGCTGTGGTAATAATGTAAAAACGGCACTTAAATAAATAAATATGACTGTCGACCTAAGAGTCCTGGGTTCGATCCCCGGTGAAATTTGTTTCAAAGTCGCTCCACAAGTCCACCCTGCTTTAAATGGGTACCTGACTTATGCGGCGGCTGGGCGTTATAGAAACAGATGAATTCTACACTTCATCTGCCCCGATGGCCCGTTAGGGAACTTTACTTTTTTTACTTTAATAAATAAATATGCCCCTGTAGAAGTTATACGATAAACTGTTAAACATCTCTTCTTAATTAGGACATTTGATAAAGTTTTTTTTAATTCAATTTTAAACACTAAGGAAATTATGTATGTATTTATTTTACTTGTTTGGAGCCACCCCCTTGTAGACATGAAACATAGGCGTCGTTGCTTTAAGTTAAAATGTTTAACACGACTTAATAACAGTTATTGGAGGTCGAAAGGTCATTCATTGTCAAAGATACTTAGGGGTCCAGGGTTTGAAAGCGGTAACCTTGACAACGTTGCTTTCTCTAATGACACTAATGTGTCTTTTGTCTACGGCCATAAATGTGCCTTTGCCTAGGGCGACAAATGCACCTTAGTTTAGGGCCACACATGTACTTTTACCTAGGGCTTTAATAGTACCTATGTGTAGGGCCCCCAAACGTGCCTTTTTCTAGCCTCCCTCACACCACTAATCAACTCTGTACTTGTTGGCTATAGTACTTTGAGAACCATCTATAACAACAATAGCAATGCACCATAAAAAATAAATACAATCAATGCACATGACACCGAGAGACAAAGTCATCAAAGTCACATGTCATGAAATAACAATGAACACAATCAAATGTCATGCAGCTGACATTACCCGCCACAGCGTCCTAAGACCAGATCACCGTGACACATTTAAATTATGCAAAATTTTTGCGTCGGCTACCAGATCCGTCTCCAATGCAGGAATTGAACGAGCGGGAAGTTTGACAGCGCCCTGCTTGAACACCGCGCTGCATCTATTTATATGCCCCCCCCCTTCTTTCTGACAAAGTGGCAGAGTACATATACATTGGACCATCAAGTGTACCTGTGCCCAGAGCCCAAGTGTACCTGTGCCTAGGGCCACCAAGTGTTCCTGCCTAAGGCCACCAAGTATGCCTGTGCCTAGGGCCACCAAGTGTACCTGTGCCTTGGGCAACCAAGTATACCTGTGCCTAGGGCAGCAAGTGTACCTGTGCCTAGGGCCATCAAGTGTATCCGTACCTAGGGCCACCAAGTGTACCTGTGCCTACGGGCCTTAAAAAACGTACAAATGGCACTGCGGTTTATGAAGCTGTCTACAAATAAATTTCATTCAGCGAAATCATTTAGTGAAAGATGTATTTCTTTTAAATAAAACACAAAGTAATACACACCTGCTGACGTTAATGTATAGGTGTGCAGTAGGCAATAAGAAACTACACGAGGTGTACACGCGCGCGCGTGTGTGTGTGTTCATTTTGGTACTTATAATTGTATTTAACTATATGAATATATATCATCTAGACGTTTATTCTGTGACCATATCGGTGAAAAAGGTTATAAGGTACAATATTAACTTAAAAACCGTATCAGTTGAACGATATCATATTTTAAATATAACCTTGTGTATGTTATAAAAAAATATCGTCTTCCAAACTCTCATAAAACAAATTATCAATCCATTTTCAATCTATTATCATTCTATTATCAATCTATTATCAATCCATTTTCAATCTATTATTATTCTATTATCACTCTATTATCAATCCATTATCAGTCTATTATCAATCTAGTATCAATCGTAAACCATCCCTAATCTGTTTTAACTTTGTGAAACAGGTATTGATATATTTCTACCATTTAAGGATACTTCAATAATTGATTTAAGAATACTCAGAAATTGACCCCGAATTACACCCTACAAGACATTAAACTATAATAACATTTTTTTTTTAAAAATCATTTTCAAACCCAATTATTTTTTTTTTTTATTTGCCATTGCTGAATTTTTGTATTTCCTATTTTTTTTTTTTTTGTTTATTTATTAGCTTTATTAATTCCTGCAGGGTAGAAATATGAGCGCGACCGACAGCTAGAAATTGATATATGATTAGCCAATTTCAAGCCAGTAATTAAAACTGTGTTGTTGTTTTTTATTGCGTCTTGCCGGAAATACGTCATCTGTCTTCACGAACAGTTATAAAATGTTCCTGGCCAAATTCTAGACGTGCACAAATTTTAATTGCATCAAATATCTTCAGTGACCTCAATTTGAAGTCATTTTTATTTTCTCTAGCTGATGACTGTTTTTTAGATTCTTGTTTAACTAGCTGTACCCTGCAAAATCTTTGTAGTTATATCCCCTTAGGCGAGGTTATTTTTTGGTTTCGGGCAGATCCGATTTTTTTCATGGATGCATTTTAAACTGAAATACTGTTGTATTAATTCTTTACTTTCGTTTTAACGCAGAGACCAAATCGCTTTTATATATATTATAATTACCCAATAGATGTTTGAATAAGTTGCTTATAAATTTGGATCAGACTAGCTGTAAAAGAAATTTTTGATTATGTAATATTTAAATCATAAATGAAAATTTCCTGAGTTTCTAATCAATACGGGAAGTTCAGTTAACGGATCTTTCAAGGGAAAAACAATGTTGTTTTTTTTAGAATATCAATTTCCGATTCGTTAAAAAGAACAACAACTCAGTTGTCTTTAAGGATAATTTAACACCAGATTTATTCTTAAGCAAGAACGTTATTTAAATTCCATTATTTCTAAAACATTTCATTTATTTTATTTGATTTGAATCTTTTGGTATTGCTCCCAGGACGATTTGATATTTTCTGGACATTAAGATTGTCGGAGGTTTTTCTTACAAAGTTACACGTTTTGTCTGTCTGTATTTTCAAAGTTATGCGCACCAGTGCGTGTAATTAAACGAAGAACATTTTCTGTCGGAGATTAGTGCGACGATTCATTTAAATCTATAATACAAAAACAAGCAATTAAGCCTGTTCCATTCTGGACACAGGACGTGTTAGAGCATTTTCGTATTATGTATCAGTGCGTATTCTATCTTTCAGTAAATATTTGTAAATTTTGTAAATGTTTATAAATTCAATTGTGTAATGCATATATCTGAAAAAAGATATTAAAAAGACGTTTTCTTATATTTGAAAACAAAATTATTTTCTCTTAAATCTAACTACAAGTGGTTTGTGGTTACTGAAATAGGACTCATAATTGAAAACATTCGAAATTATAGTCATTTAATCGTCCGAAAACTCCGTCAATTGTTGCATAGCTCTGATACTTTCAATTAAACTCAGAACACAAGCTTACTATTTCATTTGATGAGTTTCTTAATAAATCTGAGTGAAACTATTAGTGCTGCAGTATTTCGCACCAAATGAATGGGTTATTGAACGTACAAGGTGTATATATAATATATAAGCCCCTTAGGAGCCCTGAAGCCCGGCTCCCGGAGGTCCTGTCGCAGAAATGAACTTTTTATGTACACATGGCAGGCCAAGACCTACAAAATGATATATACATCATGGGTCTAGGACTAATAGTTGCTGAGAATGGGCGCTCCTTTATTAATATAGCTTATATAGTAAAAAACGGTACTAATCCCCCTTTTACGGCCCTGAGAGGTCAGATCGCGAAATGGAAAAAAGTCATTTCTTGGCAGGCCAAGACCTACAAAATGATATATACATCATGGGTCTAGGACATATGGTTGTTGAGATCTAGGGTGAGAAATAGATTAGACAGACAATAAGACCGGTAAGGAATTGGGACTAATATATGCATTTTTTGTTCAGAAAAAATTTTTTCGAAAATGCTAAAGTAAATATATAAAATCCCTTTCCCGCTCTGTTAAAGCGATCCCGTGTCTGTCTTTCCGGCTAATTAGATCTTTGCTCCTGTACACGAGATCGTGTCTGTCACTCAACATGGCGGCAAAGTTTACTGTATGCTACCAAAGAAAGATATCTTACTTAGCTGCCAGCAATGACATAGGTCCTGCCATTTGTAAAGTGACGTTGTGATCTAACGCCCTACACCCGTGGTCGGCAAACTTATCAGCCAAGAGCCAAATATGAACATTACAACAATTAAAAAAAAAATTGGGAGCCAAATCTGCTTGTTTAGTAAACTTTTATTACACTAAACATGTAGTACACTAAATAAGTTGTATACTATATAATATTAAATGCCAGAGCCGCACTTGAGGAGCCAAAGAGCCACATGCGGCTCCGGAGCCGCACTCTGCCGAACACTGCCACTCACTAAAACAGTCGTCTAAGATTATGTAGCCTTACAGCCAACACAACAAGTTTTAACAATTGTACAATCTAATGAGAAGCAGAGTGCACTATTTTCATATGTATATCTCAAGATAATGTAACATTTATGGTGTTCAGTTTGTTGTAAAATGATAAGCGATCTTAGGAGAAATATATACAAAAATCGTTCAATTAATATTCGGTATTATTTTCAACAATTTAAATTTTAAGACAAACACATTTTGGCTTATGGATATATCAAGATAATGTAATATTTATATTGTTCAGTTATTATTTCTACCACTAACGGAAAACTCCGTAACAATTTTGTATTCATTTTTTTTTTACTATTACGTCAAATGAATGAAATATTGACAATGCAAACTAACCCATTTATGATGGGGATTTCACACAGAGGCGTACCTAGGGTGGTTGGAAGGGGGGGGTCAAAATTCGAAAGTGCGCCCCGGGCGCCAGCTTGAGGGGGGGGGTTCGAAATTTTTTTTACATTAAATATTAAGTACATTATCTCATGTCAAAATGCAGGGGCCCTCCGAAGAGGACAAGCCCCAAATCCCTAGGTTCGGCACCGGCTTCACAGAACTATAATGTTGAAAGCTTTAATATTTCTTTCTTTTTTAAGAGGCCTGATGTTTTCTGCGTCTGCTGTCTCAACTGGATTGATGAAATATTATTTTTGTTTAATTGAAGGTCAGATAAAAGCTACACAACGATTCTATCTCCCCGGGACCCAGCTTGATGGGGCCCCCAAATTTGTTTTTTGTACATTAAATATTAAGTACATTATCTCATGTCATGATGTCGAATGTCAAAATGCAGGGGCCCCCAAAGACGCCAAGCATCCCGGGCCCCCATATCCCTAGCTTCGGCAACTGCCCGGTTGGCAATATTTTCTTAGTTATCTCTCAGTACGATATATTGTAATATGCTACAATGTGTATAACAGTAAATAAACCACCTGTTAAACAGCGTATCGCTTAACTGGCAAGCACTCACTCACGTCTCTCTTTGTTTTTTAAATACGTCATGTTGAACATCATAAAACATAAAATGAAGAAAAGTTTGGAAAGGAGTCCAGTAATGTATAATGAATGAATTATGATTTATCAATGATAAGGTGTCGTGTGCGCAAATTTATGTATCGTTGGATGTTAGGTTCAGAGTTTAATCGTCGGGGGTTGTTTTTGTTAAGATTGTGTACCCATATTGAGGATGATCATTTTATTTGGGATGAACTATATAAAATATGAACTTTATTTCATGTAGTATTGATTGTCCCTATACTTAAATGTATTTTGGCTACAATAATCTGTTCATGTCCTTTGGGGGCCACTTCGAGTACATAGATATGCTATTTTTGGACAATGATTGTTAACGCTCAAATATAAATCACCATTTTCAACTCCTACTGCGTGCCTACTAACCGGTCCGGGTACCGGGCCTTTGTTTACTCGATGGGAATAAAAAATATAGGATTTTTTTTTTCGAAAATCGGCCATTTTTTTCACTCAATCTAATATTTATCATCTAATTTACTGAACTCCAGTCTTACTTATTTTTGAAATCTAAATCAGGTCCATTAGTTATAGAATAAAAAAAAAATTGGAATCTGGAATTGTATCGGAGAAGGTAAATTAGAGGAAAAAAGATAAAAACGTTAGTATGGTCACATCACTACTCTGATCACATGAGTCACATAATTTTATGAATGTATCAGCACAAGTTGCCATTCAGCAAGGTAAGACAAGGGGAAAAAACTCCTACTTTACTGCTGTGTGGTACAAGGGATACTACTCTTCTATTGATATGTGGTACAAGGGCCATTACTCTTCTATTGATGTGTGGTACAAGGGCCATTACTCTTCTATTGCTATAAGGTACAAGGGCCATCACAACTATAATGCTATGTGGTACAAGGGCCATGGGCCACGCATCACTGCGGTTCAAACAGGTGCGAAACACCCAGCACGGCAACTTCTGATGGGCGCTGCACAACCATGCCAAGGAGACGGAATTAGAACAAACTGCTCCGTCCCCTTCATGCTCTGCTGGCACAATCACATAGGTGCTGCATATTTAGACCTACGCACCTAACACACCAGTCCCCCCTCCCCCCCTCCGATTTCCCGGCTGCAGTGACACCTAGTGAAGTTAGTATCATATCCCTATTTATCTAGATGTGATACGGTCCACAGAAAGACAACTATAACTCTGTCACGGAGTAAACAAAGTAAACCTAATGACGAAGGAAGATCTAATTCAAAAATAATTGAAGCGGGCCGGGGGGTTGGGGTGGGGGTGAAGGAACATATCCGATTCAGTGTTGCAATTTACAGGATCGATACCACCCAGATATGATAAGAAATAACTAATCCATTATCTCTCTCTGGTATCGAATATTTACTCATTACTGAATGTATAAAGCGATATTTAAATGATTCCATCGTTGACAGCTCTGCGCTATTGATGAAGATGGGAAAAAAACATAACATATTGGAATCGCTTTATATCATTAAAGTAATAGTTAAATATAACAAATAAAGAGTAGATGAATACAGAACAGACTTTTTTCTCGTTGAACAAAATGGAAATAAAAAAACTAAGAATATCATTTGAACATTTTTTTCGCCTGACACTTACATGCGTTTATGTATACTACATACATGTGCTTTAAGTCTGACACACACAAACACACATGCCTTCAAGGACACATGTGCTATACTAGACAGCGTGTTTCTCTAATTGTAAACAATGTATAAAACCTAACGAAAATTTCATCTCTTTGTTTTAACACAAAGTTATCTTTTAAGCTAGATCCGGCTAATACAAAGACAAGACAGTCTCGAGACCGGGAAGTTAGTTAACTTCATACATACATATCAATATGAGTACTGTAGACACACCGAACACTATGAGTACTGTAGACACACCGAACACTATGAGTACTGTAGACACACCGAACACTATGAGTAATGTAGACACACCGCACACTATGAGTACTGTAGACGTACCGAACACTATGAGTACTGTAGACGTACCGAACACTATGAGTACTGTAGACGTACCGAACACTATGAGTACTGTAGACGTACCGAACACTATGAGTACTGTAGACGTACCGAACACTATGAGTACTGTAGACACACCGAACACTATGAGTACTGTAGACACACCGAATACTATGAGTACTGTAGACGTGCCGAACACTATGAGTACTGTAGACGTGCCGAACACTATGAGTACTGTAGGCATACCGAACACTATGAGTACTGTAGACATACCGAACACTATGAGTACTGTAGACATAACGAACACTATGAGTACTGTAGACATACCGAACACTATGAGTACTGTAGACATAACGAACACTATGAGTACTGTAGACATACCGAACACTATGAGTACTGTAGACATATAGAACAATATATGTTCTTAAGAAAAGTACACTCTGAGAGAATACTTAAATTGACATTCTTTTTGCAATGCATTTGACACCTGTGGCCTAGGAAATGCGGCTCCAACATCCGTATGTGGCTCTTCCTTAGGCTCAATATATATCACACAGAGAATTTCTCATAGAGACAATAATTTGTGTGGTCGCGTGCTCTTGTAGAGGTCCCGACTGTCGACCGGAGGAGTCCCAGGTTTGAGCCCCTATTATAAACTTTTTTTTTGCTCAAGTACTTGTGAAAGTCTCTTCGTCCGCCCAGCTTTAGATGTATAGTCGTGTGAGGTCTAGAGACAAAAAACAAAAAACCCATTTATATGCCGTGTTTAGTGGGACGGATGGCCGAGGGGTGTAGATACTCGACTGTCGACCTGAGAGTCATGGGTTCGATCCTCGGAGAGAAACACGGAATTTTTCCAGGTGTTATTTGGTGCAAAGTCATCCCACAAGTCCACCCAGCTTTAAATGGGTACCTTACTTAATATGAGGAAGTAAAGTCGCCTGGGCGTTGTGCTAATCACACAATATGCCAAGTTTATAGAAGCAGATGAATTTTACACTTCATCTGCCACGCTGACCCTGTAGGAGGGCTAATGGAACTTTTACTTTTTTTTTTTTATATGCCGTGGTAACAGAAACAGATGAATTCTACCCTTATGTGATTCACTCAGCTTTTACTGGCGATGCCGTTATATTATTTAAATACTTTTTTGACTAATTGGCCACCGCAGACCATGGTGCGGGCCTCTGTCTAATACTTTCTGATACACAGAGCACAACTAAACGCCGCTCTAAGTGACCTCACGCGAGACCTCACGTGCTTTCAAGATAAATATAATATACTTCACCCAATAATACTGATCCAATGATCAAATGATCGACAAAATCATTCAACACACATCGGAAAACTTCATTGAATGATTATGGAAGTTTCGCTCTTGAGTCACTAGAGATTTATTTGTGCATGTTTGTGCATCGTATAGGCTATCTTCTACCCCCCTCAGATTCTTCAACAATAAATGTCGATGGTTCTCAAACCACAATATAATTTGCCCTGAAGATGTTCTATTTATTATTCATGACACGAGTAAAGTTCCCGCTGAAGTCTAATAGATTCCTGTCGATTACACTCGGATCGATACCGTAAAATATCCCATACTTTGACTCGATACTCATTTAACTCATCATGATAAGCATTTCCTGAATTATTTTTTTTTCCTCATTCTGTTTCCGTAAGACACATCAATATTTTCTCTGTCTGGATACTCCCCCGTCTCCCCCCCCCGGGGGGCCACATAATCCCCCTTCCCCCTCACCACATTGACTTTCTTTTTTTTCTTTTTCCTCTTTCTTCCCGACAACCGTGATTGGTCCCATACAGATTGACGACAGTTCGCTTCAATCAATTGGACAAAATTCTATATTTCTTGTGCAGGAAGGGGTCAATGTGTTATCTCTGGGGACATTTTCAATTTTGTTATATATTTATATTTTGTCATCTATTTTGGTCTACTAACTATCTGGCACTTCGTAAGGTATGCCATACTTTTCTGTCAACCTAACCCTATCTCCCCCGTGAGCTAAAAATAGCGTCTTCACATTAATCATCACTTCCGGTTTGTTTCCTGGGACATCTGTCATGTTTACCAATATCAACAAAAGCATTAAAAAAAATGTCAACGTGATAAATAAGGAGTTTCGGACCATTCCGATAAAGCAGTGGCGAATCCACAAACATTTGGTACGAGGGAAGACCACCGACTTGGTCCCTCTTCAGTCTCCATTGAAAACGTTTATATATATATATATATATATATATATATATATATATATATATATATTTATATATATATATATTATGTGCATCAAGAGAGAGAATGACTTAGCCAAACGAAGAAGAGGCCCACCAGTGTCATAGTCGAGAGCCTGGAGCAAAGATAAACTCCGCCTTTGGAAATGAGTTCTATAACACCAAGTTTTAACCATTGTCTTGTCTCACGTGAGTAACATTTCATTCTTTTAACTTTGCGTTTGAACTTTGATGCGATTTTTTTTTTCTGCCAGACTCTTGAATCGAACTAATTATACTCAGCCACTTCATCCAGTCCAGGGGTGGGGAAAAACTTTTTAAGTCGCGGGCAGCAACATAAAAGATTTGTGGTACGCTTCACTATGACACGAGTAGAGGGTCGGATTAAAACAGCCAAACAGGCCGTATTTATCCCGCGGGCTGTGGTTAGTTAGCTCAGGGGTCGGCAACCTTTTGAGACGGAAGAGCCAAAAGTTATAATTTACAATTTTCTCAATTTTTTTAAAGAGCTACTAAAATTATAGTTTCGATATTATGGTATTTGATTAGGCCGCAATTTGACATCGAAAGAGCCGCAGCCTGACATCGAAAGAGCCGCATGCGGCTCGCGAGCCGCAGGTTGCCGACCCCTGAGTTAGCGCAAGGCTTAATCCAGTCTTATTCCTAATTTTGTGAATGTGACTAAGTCCACGGCACACCCAGCTGAAAACAAAATGAGACAAAAGGGAAGTAATTAACAATGCAGTGATAACACATTCCATGCGGGAATTTATTGACCGGAAATACTAAAGATTGTATTTAAATTTTCTTTCATTTAATTATCTGCTGTAATAATTTAGTCCAAAGAGCTGAAATAAATGAAAAAAAAATATTTTAAACCACTTTTCATTTTAGAAAAAAGAAACAAAAAATAAAAGAATCCCATACAATATTAGACTTTTGAAAAGGCTTGTAATATAGCAAAAGAGAAACCACCTAGAACTATGCGTAAAAAGTCTGTATTGTATTGAATACACTGTGCATTCAAGCAATGATATTACAGTTTCTATGAAAAATTGACTATGATTGCGTCATTGATACGAACAGAGTTGCTATATACTAGTAATTAAAATTAAAAATCTATCGTCCTAATTTACTCTCAAACCCAGCGATTCCGGGAGGAAAAAAAAAACAAAGACATAATTAAAGGGAGACAACAGCTATAAATTCCACATGGACTCATAAAACACAGGAGGAGGAGCTAGAAGGGAGTGGATTCAGTGTGAAGATCTAGTATTGATCAGTACTCACGCTGTAGATGTTTTCCTTTTAGTCTGCCTCTCTTTTAGTTTGATCTTTTTTTTTCCCTTTGTCTAAATAAAAAAAATAATAATATTAAAAAATACGTACGTTTCGTCACGTGACACAGCGAGCTACGTTTATCAAAGGAATACTGTTACAAACAGACATTGCGTAAAGCAAACACTATAGGTTTACTGTTGTTTGTTTGTTTTTATATTACCCCATGATATTGCACATTTTGACAATATGTGAACAACTGAAGGGAAAGGAACATTTGAGAAGGTTAAAATATGTAACGAATATCTTTTGTTGTTTAGATAAATGAATTCTTTAGTATTGAAAGTTTACGAATCAATGAATGCAAGCATACGTAAAGACATATGGGTGAATATAATAATAATATAGGGAATATACATTGTTATATATGTAGTGGATAGATAGATATTATATGGATCGATGCATAGATAGATAGATAGATGCATAGATAGATAGATAGATAGATAGATGGATAGATAGATAGATAGATAGATAGATAGATAGATAGATAGATAGATAGATAGATAGATAGATAGATAGATAGATAGATAGATAGATAGATAGATAGATAGATAGATAGATAGATAGATAGATAGATAGATAGATAGATAGATAGATAGATAGACATACAGAGAAAAAGACAGATAACACACACATATATATATATATATATATATATATATATATATATATATATATATATATATATAGATAGATAGATAGACACAAAAACAGACTCAGAGATAGTTAGAAAGACATAGAGATAGTTAGACAGACATAGAGATAGTTAGATAGACATAGAGATAGTTAGACAGACATAGAGATAGTTAGACAGACATAGAGATAGTTAGACAGACATAGAGATAGTTAGACAGACATAGAGATAGATCGAAAGGTTGCAAACTCTTTTCTTAACAACAATACCCCAGAGTCAACTCTCCTGAAAGGACCAACCTTTGACCTAGCATCCCCAAATTCATTCATGTCCGGTTAAAAGACCATTAACTCCTAAGGTCAAACAGGGTTCGGCTGGCTACCGCTTCGGGCCTAACGAGGCCCAATGATGGCCTCACAATAGTGTCAGAGTTTTTGTGGATTATCGCTCAAAGTCCCAACCGACTATCTGCGACCACATTCAAAGAATAATCAGCTTAACTCGACGGTGGTTAGCCTGACCCGAAGTGACCAGGTCACGTGATTGGATACCAGACCTGACCGTCTCACAGTTACATCATGTAAAGACAGAGTGTGTCCACCTGAGTAGTCAGTCAACCCTAGACGAAGGTGGGGAAACATAGGACTTTCAGTACACAATTGTTCCACTAGTAATGCACGATTCAACCAAGCTGGAATGCTGCAAGATGGGTGTGCGAAGTCCCCGTAAGGATAAGATGAAATCTCTTAGATCCCTATAAACCATTAATGGGACGGTTTTTATGGTGCCCTTCTTTCATCCCCACCATAACCGATAGTGCATTGGCCATGGAGACACCACGGGGACATATATATATATATATATATATATATATATATATATATATATATAGATAGATAGATAGATAGATAGATAGATAGATAGATAGATAGATAGATAGATAGATAGATAGATAGATAGATAGATAGATAGATAGATAGATAGATAGATAGATAGATAGATAGATAGATAGATAGATAGATAGATAGATAGATAGATAGATAGATAGATAGATAGAGTCATTTCTTAGAGCCTCAAACTTTTTGGGGAAACGTCGCTTTCTTTTTTATTTATTATTTTAGATGTAAGTATGAAGGGCCAAGGGCTTGTGTGTCGGGGGGGGGGGGGGAAGGGCAGATGATACAAAGTCTCCCTAGATATTATGAAAGCAGACCTATTTCATTTTTTAACATTTCAAAGACCTCATTGGAGGGTGCTACGGTGGACGGATGGGCGTGTAAAACAAAATAATGCATCGGTTGGTAAAACAACTGTTTCTACCAAGTCGGTAAACGGAACGGATCGTCGTCTTGTAAAGCGCTCGACTGTCGACCTGAGTGTCCCTGGTTCGATCTCCTGTGAGGACCAATATATATTTCAGATCATGGCTTAAGCCCCCCCCCCCGCTATAACTCCCGTGGTGCCTCCATGGCCATTGCACTATCGTCTATTGGGGATGAAAGAAGTGCATCATAGAAACAGTACCATTAGCCTCATCCTTACAGGGACTTCACACACACACACACACTGTTTGTTGTGTTGTAACGGTTTGTGAATAGCTGGTGTAATTTGACGCCGTTTCACTTGTTACTTTTTGACGTTCAAGAGCTGGAAGAAGACTGCTGGCCCAAACATCAGGGTCATTGATAGACGACGGTACAGATCAAAACATTCTTGTTGATGTTTTGATCTGCTTCAGGCGTCGTCTTAGTTGTAATCTTCCTTCCTTCTCTCCCCCATGTGTCAATGGTCCAGGTACACTGGCTAGTCTACCGTGTCGCTTGAACGACTCGGGTACGCTATGACACGCCCCCCCCCCTTTCTTTAAAATAACAGGAAACTTTTAATTACCAGCACTTGGCGATTCGGGCTGTTATATATAACAGCCCCGTAGCGTGAAAATTCTACAGCAGGGGCCAGGCATTCTACAGCAGGGTCCAGGCAATAGCAGGGGGTCCAGGTAATACATTTTACTAAGTAGAGCAAATAAGCAGAGGGGCCCCCGTAGCGTGAAAATTCTACAGCAGGGGCCAGGCATTCTACAGCAGGGGCCAGGCATTCTACAGCAGGGGCCAGGCATTCTACAGCAGGGGGGCCAGGTAATACATTTTACTAAGTAGAGCAAATAAGCAGAGGGGCCCCGTAGCGTGAAAATTCTACAGCAGGGGCCATGCATTCTACAGCAGGGTTCAGGCAATAGCAGGGGGGGCCAGGTAATACATTTTATTAAGTAGAGCAAATAAGCAGAGTGGCCCAGACAAAACGCAGGTGGGGCCCGGCCCCCCTTCCCCCCCCCCCCGCCAGCTACGGGCCTGTATATCGTGCCTGAAAGAATCAACCATTCCAGATTCCAATATCAATATATATATTTATACATAACCAATAGACTTGATGTACATTTCTAACATAAGTAAGACTGGTGCTCAATTAATCGGATGTTAAATTGTAGAATTTGTTAAAATATCCGATTTTCAAAAAAAAAAAAAAATCACTATTTTCCCCTCGTACATAATTAAAAATAATCTGTGTATGTACGTAAAGAAATCGATGAAAGAAAAAATACTAAAAAAAAAATAAATAAATAAATAAAAAGTAAAAAAATTTCAGCAGGATTTTAATGCGTCTCGTGCGTAGATATTTATCTCTGTCTCCTTGGCAACCAGATGCAATGTTCGTTGCCAACTGTACTTGTGAACTTATGATCGTTCTATTTCTAAGGGAAATTCCCTTCACATTCAGCGGCACTTTCGAGGCAAAAATTCCACACAAAAAAAAAATTACCCAGTCGATACATTAAATAAAACTTTAACAAAACACCAAAATGAACTCACGTGTGTTCAAACCAGAGCTCGAGCCTATACGCCCCGTGGGCGCAGTGAACCTTTCTCCGCCCCTGAACCCCCACCCCCACCACCACCCTCTAAATTAACCCTATCAACAGTGCTGGACTATCCTATAAACAAAGTGAGCAAGTGCTAAGGGCATCAAGAGAAGATGGGGGTACAACAAACAATCTCAAATCCGAGTTTATCATTAGAACAAATCAAATCCATCGACTTTATATACCAGATTTATAGTGCAAGTCAATGTTGCGTACTAAACGTAGATAGTATGTTAGACTTAATTGGATCAAATCTAGAAAGTATTTGATACAGAACATGTGACGAGTTCTAGCACTCATAATCCTCGAAGATATTATGGACTAGAACAGGGGGTCGGCAACCTACGGCTCGCGGGCCGCATGCGGCTCTTTCGATGTCAAATTGCGGCCTAATCAAATACCGTAATATTGAAATAAAAATTTTGGTGGCTCTTTAAAAACTGTGAAAAATGCAAATTTTAACTTTTGGCTCTTCCGTCTCAAAAGGTTGCCGACCCATGGACTAGATACTTATAGAATTTACTAATAATAATTGTTAGCTCCATGGTTAGCTTTGTTGGGCTGTACAAGATGGAGGACAGAAGAAACAACAACATCAACACTGATTTAAAACTAAATAGCGTACTTTGGCTTAATTAGTGTTTTCAATTTGAAGACGAGTGACATTTTTCACCACTGTCCATCTCTGTATATAAATCTGACCGTCATACATTGGACATTTTTCAACACTGTCCGTCTCTGTATATACAACTGACCGTCATAATCTGACATTTTTCAACACTGTCCGTCTCTGTATATACAACTGACCGTCATAATCTGACATTTTTCAACACTGTCCGTCTCTGTATATACAACTGACCGTCATAATCTTACATTTTTCAACACTGTCCGTCTCTGTATATACAACTGACCGTCATAATCTGACATTTTTCAACACTGTCCGTCTCTGTATATACAACTGACCGTCATAATCGGACATTTTTCACCACTGTCCGTCTCTGTATATACAACTGACCGTCATAATCTGACATTTTTCAACACTGTCCGTCTCTGTATATACAACTGACCGTCATAATCGGACATTTTTCAACACTGTCCGTCTCTGTATATACAACTGACCGTCATACATCGGACATTTTTCAACACTGTCCGTCTCTGTATATACAACTGACCGTCATAATCTGACATTTTTCAACACTGTCCGTCTCTGTATATACAACTGACCGTCATAAGTGGACATTTTTCAACACTGTCCAATTCTGTATATACAACTGACCGTCATAATCTGACATTTTTAACACTGTCCGTCTCTGTATATACAACTGACCGTCATAATCTGACATTTTTCACCACTGTCCGTCTCTGTATATACAACTGACCGTCATAATCTGACATTTTTCAACACTGTCCGTCTCTGTATATACAACTGACCGTCATACATCGGACATTTTTCAACACTGTCCGTCTCTGTATATACAACTGACCGTCATAATCGGACATTTTTCAACACTGTCCGTCTCTGTATATACAACTGACCGTCATAAGTGGACATTTTTCAACACTGTCCAATTCTGTATATACAACTGACCGTCATAATCTGACATTTTTCAACACTGTCCGTCTCTGTATATACAACTGACCGTCATAATCTGACATTTTTCACCACTGTCCGTCTCTGTATATACAACTGACCGTCATAATCTGACATTTTTCAACACTGTCCGTCTATGTATATACAACTGACCGTCATAATCGGACATTTTTCAACACTGACAATCTCTGTATATACAACTGACCGTCATAATCTGACATTTTTCAACACTGTCCGTCTCTGTATATACAACTGACCGTCATAATCTGACATTAAGTATTCAATAAGAGGGTGAAACGCGACATTAGCTTCTATCAGGGAAAACATTTTTATCATTAATAGTTTTGAGGGTGGATAATTGAGGGTGGATAGTTGAGGGTGGATAGTTGAGGGTGGACAGTTGAGGGTGGATAGTTGAGGGAGGATAGTTGAGGGTGGATAGTTAAGGGTGGATAGTTAAGGGTGGATAGTTGAGGGTGGATTGTTGAGGGTGGATAGTTGAGGGTGGATAGTTGAGGGTGGATAGTTGAGGGGGATAGTTGAGGGTGGATAGATGAGGGTGGATAGTCGAGGGTGGATAGTTATGGGTGGATAGTTGAGGGTGGATAGTTGAGGGTGGTTAGTTAAGGGTGGATAGTTGAGGGTTGATAGTTGAGGGGGGATAGTTAAGGTTGGATAGTTGAGGGTGGATAGTTGAGGGTGGATAGTTGAGGGTGGATAGTTGAGGGTGGATAGTTGAGGGTGGATAGCTGAGGGTGGATAGCTAATGGTGGATAGCTAAGGGTGGATAGCTAAGGGTGAATAGCTAAGGGTGGTTTACGAACATAGAGTGACAATGATATTCAACCACCAGCTATATTGCTGCATTTTGTGCATACGCACAATTAGTTTTAAATTGTGATGCGCTCTCTGCACAATAGATATTCTGTTGATATGCAGATGTACACATTTTGTACAAGCTACGCACTTGAGGTACAAGTAACCGGTAAATACAAGATCATCTGTGCGATAAAGGTATTTTTGTAGGGTGTTACCATGACCACAGTCAGCAAATCTTGGACTACCGAACGAAGATCTTGACAACTGGGGGCCCATCTCAGACTACCGAACGAAGATCTTGACAACTGGGGGCCCATCTCAGACTACCGAACGAAGATCTTGACAACTGGGGGCCCATCTCAGACTACCGAACGAAGATCTTGACAACTGGGGGCCCATCTCAGACTACCGAACGAAGATCTTGACAACTGGGGGCCCATCTCAGACTACCGAACGAAGATCTTGACAACTGGGGGCCCATCTCAGACTACCGAACGAAGATCTTGACAACTGGGGGCCCATCTCAGACTACCGAACAAAAAACTTGAAAAAATGAGACCCGTCTGACGACCGTTCTCCCGTATAAAGGACTCGGCATTGTTGCAGAAAATGAAATAAATTGATAAAGCGATGACGCGCCCCCTCCCCCCCCCCACACACACACAAAGCTTGGAGCGTCTGATCTGGCTGCTTAGCTCCTCTCCATCGCTGACGCCCCTGGTGTTAGGCATGCTCGCGATTTTTTACGGGTTAATGGAAATATATTGAATACAAAAAAAATTTCTTTCCTAGAACGACAGGAGGGCAGAAATATTTCTACTTGGGCTTTTAATGAGGGCAAATAAAACTACGTCACTGCCCCGGGGCACCTTCTGCAAAATGGGCCGTTCAATAAATAATTCCTGTTCAATGTAATAGGAGGGTTCACCCCCCCCCCCACGGGTACTTTTGCCTACTCAAGAAACATCTCTGGAAAATCACTGTCTGGTATTCGCTGATTTACCCCCCCTTCCCCCCCATTACGGGTATAACGATAGGGATACCTACTTACTAATGATCCGCTTCTGCTTAAAATCAGACACAAAAAATAACTCCTTATTAAAACATGTGTATCGTATCATGAGACTTTTTATATATATATATATATTTGTACACACTCATGTTAATACACAGTGCGTACATGAAAACAATGTAGCCCCATTTTAAGTACACAACTCACGTCTACATTGTGTGTGTATATATATATATATGTACTTATGTACATCTACTCTCTGTACTTTCACTGCCCCCCCTCCCCCCCCCAACGTCCCCATCTTGTTACTGCTGCTGACGTCACGAGGTTGACTATATCAGTGACAGACCCTGGTGACAAGTCTCTCGATTACACGCACGCATACACACACACACACTCACACACACTCACACACACACACACACTAAACAACGTCGGATCCTCTCCCTTTCTCCCCCACCCACCCCCCGCCCCCCGGGGATGTCCACTAGTGGGTTTGTCTCTTTAAAGTAGAGAAAGGGGTGCGGGGGGTGGGTGGGGGGGGGTGGAGAGAGTACCCTCTCGTTGGTGTGGGTTTGACACGAGATGTAATACATCGTCTACTCGGGGGGCAGATAACCCACACTCATAATGAAAGTAGGGGTGAAAAAAAAAAAGAGGTAGTTTAGGGGGTGGGGGTGGAGGTGGGGACGGAGAGAAGAAACAACAATGTTGTTGAGGGAGGGGGGGGGAAGATGGGGGGGTGTGATCAGGGAAGGGGGTGAGTGTAAAGTAGAAGGAAACAACTGGAAGAAATGATGGAGGTGCCAGAAAGGCGGACGTTAAAAGAAGGGGGAAGGGGAGGGGGAAGGGGGGAAAGGAAAAGGGGACATGAACGCAGATCGAAACAAGCAAGTCCTCTCCCTTTATATTAGTGTTCTTGCCTTCCCATAGCTAGTAAGCATCATTTCTCAGCATTCATTAAAAGAGCAAGGCCTTGGGGCTTTCTTCTCCTGTTTTCTTCATTTCAGACTTTCTCCAAGAAATTTTTTTTTTGGTCGGTTCATTTCAAGCCCAATGAAGATCTTAGAGGTCTCTCTCTCTCTGTCTCTCTCTCTCTTTCTCTCTCTTTCTCTCTATCTTCTTTTGTTATTTTACTCATTCCGAGCCAGTGGGTTTTTGTTTTAGCTCTTCTTCAGCCAATGGTGTCTTCTCCCTCTGCTTCAATGACCATGTTTGAAAAGGTTTTCGTTTTGATCCCGTGGCACGATATTTCACAGTCCAACAACAAAACTCAATATTTGGTCCCCAAAATAAAAAATTGTGAAAAAAATGTGAGGAAACCACTTGATGACTTTTTAAAGGTTTAGGTGACAAAATTTAAAAAAAATAAAAATCATTTGGTCATTGAGTGAGTGAGTGACTAGAAAGAATTGTTTTGTTCGGTAAAATTAAGATTGTTTTTTTTTTTACTGCTGTACGATATGACATATGAACTATATTTCACATGAACATATGGGTTCATTGACTGCAAAGTTCTTTGTAGAGTTTGAACTTTATAGCATCTGATCTTTGTGGCATACGAATTAATGTGACATCTGAATAAGATGACATTTTGGGGAATATTACAAATTATCTTTTTGTCATTTGAACTATAGAGTATCTTGGCTGTATGACGACTTATTTATATGGAGCATGACCTGCATGCCTAATGATCTTCAACGTGTCTGAGCTATATGACCTCTGAACTTTATCACACATCCGATATTTAAATTTTGAGAATCTGAGCAGTATAAAATCTAAGATGTTTCTGACGTTTAATGTATTTTGGTGTAATAGAAATGGTTTAGTCATTTAACAAGCAATTAAGCCTGTTCCATTATGGACACAGGACGTGTTAGCGCATTTTCATGTTATCTTTCAGTAAATATTTGTAAATTTTGGAAATGTTTATAAATTCAATTGTGTAATGCATATATCTGAAAAAAGATATTAAAAGGACAAGTAAGTCATGTTGAATAACTGTTACAAAAATAAATAATTATTACGCCCCTTTGATTAGCTTTTATTATTTATATTTAAAATATAAGCAAAACGGTACATAACAAACTCTTATATTTTGGCCCTGAGAGGTCAAATCGCGTAATGGACTTTTGATGTACACTTGGCAGGCCAAGACCTACACAATGATATATACATCATGGGTCCAGGACTTATGGTTGCTGAGATATAGGGCGGTCCATTATTAATATAGCTTATATAGTAAAAAACGGTACTTTATAAGGCCCCTTTTACGGCCCTGTGAGGTCAGATCGCGAAATGGAAAAAAAGTCATTTCTTGGAAGGCCAAGACCTATACAATGATATATACATCATGGGTCTAGGACTTATGGTTGCTGAGATATAGGGCGGTCCATTATTAATATAGCTTATATAGTAAAAAACGGTACTTTATAAGGCCCCTTTTACGGCCCTGAGAGGTCAGATCGCGAAATGGAAAAAAGTCATTTTTTGGCAGGCCAAGACCTACAAAATGATATATACATCATGGGTCTAATACTTACGGTTGTTGAGATCTAGTGTGATGACAGACAGACAGACAGACAGACAAAACGGGGACAATAGAGCATTTTTTTTTCGAAAATGCTCTAAAAAGTTAATAACACCGTATTAGCTCGGTAGTCTAGTTCAGGAGTGAGAAAACGTTATGAACCTTAGGGTCACACTGAGTTTTTAAATTTGACAGAAGAACTGGATCAAGGACAGACAGATGGAGCTTGTATGAAACTACCTGTACCCTGCAAAACCTTTGCATAGAGTTAAATCATCTTAGGCTTGCTCGGTAGGCTAGGTTATTTTTTGGTTTCGGGCAGATCCGATTTTTTTCATGAATGTATTTTAAACTGGTATACTGTTGTATTAATTCTTTACTTTCGATTTAACGCAGAGCCCAAATCGCTTATATATATTATAGTAATAATTATAAGTAAACTTTATAGATGCGAACGGGCGGCGGCGGAGAGGGGCAGAGTACGTATGGGATCTAACAGCCTCTTGGCCCGCAGACCGAAGTTTTCCAACGTCTTTCCCCAATTTCTTGGTGAGCTTGTAAAGCGCTCTGCAGCTCCCTACTTCTTCTATTATTAAGTGACCAATCATCAAACTAGTCCGCTTTCTTTATCTTTAAAAAAAAAATTGACCAAACAAAAGATCAGATTTGGGCAGGCTGCCATCTTTCCTTCTGTATAAAGTGTAAACAAAAAAAAAAAAAATGAAAACGGAAAAAAACCAGTTTCAACACTATAAAGTACAATTAGTCCCAGTATAGTGAGTCAAACCGGCCATTGAAAGTAAACATGGAAACATTTCATCAACAAAATACAGTACTCACGTTCATGAGCCGTAAAGATGAATACCAAGAGAAAGAAGTAGAGTACAAAAAGCAGTCATCGCTAGATCTAAAAAACTTGCTGATTGCAATGGATGACGTTTTTTTTTTGTTTTGTTGCGCTGATTAAGTCTCAATTGATCTACAAATCTTATTCACTGTGTCTTTTTTTTGTCTCTCCCCCTTTCATTCATTCAATCCCCCCCTCTCTCTCTCTCTCTCTCTCTCTCTCTCTATTTTGTCATTCTTTCTATCTTCTATTTGATTGTTATGTCAGAGTATCCCCTCCCTCTCCCTCCCTCTCAATCCCTCCCATTATATCACCGGTGGCGGCTGGTCGTGAATTCAAAATCGTTGCGGTCACTCTGTGGACGGACGGTCAAAGCTGGACTCGACTTTAACAGCCGAGGCTGGTAACTTGGGTCTCCTTGTGTGTGTGTGTGTGTGTGTGTGTGTTTATTTCTCTTTATCTCTCGTAGCTCTCAACAGTGCCCGAGAGTACATATATGTATTTCTCTCTCTCTCTCTCTCTCTCTTTCAATGTGCTCTAGCTAGTGTATATGTGTGTGTGTGTATATCTCTCAATGTGCCCTAAACTATGAGCATGTGTTTGTGTGTGTGCATATATATATCAATATCGCTCTATCTCAGTGTGCCCTAACGTGTGTCTTGTCTGATGTAATGTAAACTTAACATTCAGAGAACAGAAGAAAGGAGACACTCTCTACTCAGGAAGACCCCCTACCTACCACTCTCTATCAGAGTGACGCACAACTGGTCACGCAAGTTTTTTCCGGTCATTTCTCCAGCCCTGCGGGGTATGCGTGATTTTAATCTTTTACGGAATCACACATACACACAAAAAAAAGTTCTTTTCTTCTAAAACAAAGGAAAAAAAACAACAAAAAAAACAGAAAAAGTAAAGTGAAGGACTAACTAATTCGACCAATCCGCCTGGTTGCATTAGTTCAAAACTTTGTAGTCCCCGCTGGGGGATAGAGTAGATTTTCTCTTGTCACGTAAATAAAGAAACTTTTGTTTATGTTTTTTGTAAATATGTGTTTTTATGTGTTTTTATGTGTTTTTATGTGTTTTATGTGTTTTATGTGTTTTTGTGTGTTTTATATGTTTTATGTGTTTTTATGTATTTTTATGTGTTTTTATGTGTTTTATGTGTTTTTATGTGTTTTGATGTATTTTTATGTGTTTTGATGTGTTTTGATGTGTTTTTATGTGTTTTAATGTGTTTTGATGTATTTTTATGTGTTTTGATGTGTTTTGATGTGTTTTGATGTGTTTTTATGTGTTTTTTTAGAAGAAAAAAAAACTCTCTCCAAAATATATTACTTGGGTTAGAGAAGGACTTAGGCCGTTTAAGGCCCGTGAGCAATTGAAAATGTCCCCCCCCCCCCCAACCCGAAAAACCTAACAAAAAGAAAATAGACATAAAAAATAACGAAATGAGTTAAAGTTCCTGTTGCCCCTGTCGTTAGATTCACCTGTGGCTGGGCTGGTGAATGAAATAGAAAGAATTAAAATATTTTTGTATCGCTTATTGTTGTGTGACAGTTTCAAGGTAAAGGTGTCGGCGGTTATGATATACAGAAGGGTTTATTTAACACCAGGCGTATAGGACGACCCCCCTTGGGCCCAGAATTAGTATGAGCCCACAATAAAACAGTAGTTTTACACGTATGTTACTTTTTTTATGCTGTTTCAAAAGGGTCTAAACAAAAATGTATTCTTCGCCCATGGGCCTCAGTCGACCTAAATTCCGCATCTACTCCCTGATGTAAACTGTGCTGAAGTTACCTAATTTCTAAAAAAAAACTAAAATCCTCTAGGCCTATAGGTAAATGAAGTTACTAAACTACATTTTAATTTTTTTTTCCTTCTTCTTCTTTTGCAATCCATTAAATCGACCTTGGTAATTCTGTGCATGCCTCCGGTCATAGCACTGGTCAATCAATAATTCATTTCTTTATTAAAATATCGTCCTATGGGAGACTTCCGAGAGACGCATTTTAGCAGTAGTAGAGAAAAAAAAACTAACATCATTAAACTAATAAACTAAAGGATAGCTGTATGACTCTTAGTTGGTAATGATTACAATTATTTACAATCATGATACAATTAAGCTCGCTATCTCATTTTGTATAATAATCATGTTACAATTAAGTTATCTTTTTTATTGAATATAACAATTATTTTAAAATTAAGTTATCTTTTTTATTCAATATAACAGTCATGATTAGTGAACCTTTTCTTTAAAAAAGATGCCGGAACTCCTATTTATATGTCCGTCGTGTCATAAAGAAATAATACTGAAAATAGAGTGCAGTCAACGGAACAGTTTTGAATACGGAAAAAAAAGTTACCGGAACGCCGTTCCGGTGAGTTCCGCCAGAAAAAAAAGCACTGGTCATGATAAACTTAAGTTCGCTTTCTAAATAAAACAGTCATAATAAACTTAAGTTCGCTTTCTAAATATAAAAATCATAATAAACTTAAGTTCGCTTTCTAAATATAACAATCATAATAAACTTAAGTTCCGCTTTCTAAATATAACAATCATAATAAACTTAAGTTCGTTTTCTCATTTAATATAACAACGGAGCGGCCCGCCTCGCACATACTTTGCCAACTTTACGGGGGGCGTCATTTTCCCCCATTTTGGTATTTTTTTTTTTTTGGAACGGTTATTGGGCTGTATTATTTTATAACCCACCCCAGTTTGACGGTAACGGTAGTTCCGCTTTTGCTAACACCAATCCCTCGCTATATAAAACAGTAATAACAAACAAACAAATAACAGCAACAGAAGCCCCCCCCCCCCCCCCAACAATGCGTGATATAATAAAATGTGAGTTGTCCTTGACTGCGGTCAACAGTACAGCCGGAGGTCTGAAATCACGTGTTTAACCGTCAGTGGTTGTTCTCGCGAGAATTACCTGAGTCTAGAAAAAAAAAATCCAAAACAGGTTTAACATAAAGAGATCCAAAACAGGTTAAACATAAAGAAATCCGAAGCAGGTTAAGCATAAAGAGATCCAAAACATGTTAAACATAAAGAAATCCAAAACAGGTTAAACATTAATAGGCCATCTTCCATTTCGATGACACGTCATCTAGATGTTTTTTTTCGCTTACTCCTGATTTTAAAACACATACATGTGCATGCAGATTCATATGTGAAAAGTATTAAATAAACTATTTATAGATCACGTTGTGACCATCGGGACAGACGCGGTAGAGCTGAAAGGAAACCATTCAGAACTCATGATGGCCAATGGTAACTCATGTAGCAGTGACAACGTGTTACCCATAGCCGTGGTGATGTAATTGTGGGTCTAGCCCACTATTCCTATCCGCCCGCCACTTACTTTTCCCGGGTGAGGCTCTCCGGGTCCAATGTCGTGCACTCCATAATGTAAACACTCGTCCCTCCCCTTATGTCGGAATATCACATGATCGGAATAGAAAGGGACATGCCCGTCTCCAAGGTGAAGAACGCATTCGGTACACTCCGCTATTGATGTAATCGTACCCACAACTTAAATCTTCGATAAACTCTGTGACATTTATAATATAAAAGAGTTCTTAAACATTACTTAAACTTAAAAAAAAAAAAAACCTAAGGAAACTTGATGTTAGGTTAAATAGCTCCTCTAGGCTCAGCCTGGTGCTGTAGCTAATCGATAATTGGCATATTTATTGTCGATTACCTTCCACTTAATCTGGGATTCAATGACCATTGAACGTATTACAGTTGAGCTTGGTCAGGCCTCTATGTCCCCCTTTTTTTTTGTAAAGGGGGTGGGGTAGATAAGGCAACCATGCACGCATGATGGAATCGAAACATTGGAATTATATCTGCTCACACAAATATCTCTGAGAGAAGTGACCACAGGAATAGAACCACTCCACTTAGGTCATTCCCCCCACTTTGTGTAAACCCACACATTACTCAACCTACACGTTATGTAAACCTTCACTTTAGTCAACCGCACACTTTATGTAAACCTTCACTTTAGTCACCCGCACACTTTATGTAAACCTACAGTCCTGTCAATCCACATTGCACGGAAACCTACTTTTTAGTGAGCTCACAGATTTATGTTCGTGTTCGTAAACTGACAAGGATTTATTGCTAAAAATAAAAACCTATGTCATAAACTTAACAAGTAACTTAAAAACTACAAGCCTGTGGATATTTATCTCATCATTGTGTGCAACAATAAAAAAAAATGTTAACCATTTGGATCAAAATCGAGCAATAGCAAACCAGGACACACAATGTGTAAGTCCATTTACCAGACGATGTCTTAGGCAAACAAATAACATTAAAATATGGCAGCAGGATTACAAATTATGCTCACTATATGCGCATCACGTGACACTTAACCTTGACCCCCCCCCCTGATTTGACACTCATCTAGACCCAGCGTACTGCCAAGGTCGGATTTGCGTGACGTATCAAGAAACAGGCTCAGACTAATAATACACACACGAACACACACGAACACACACACACATACACACAAAGTTGTTTTTTTATTCACGGCGTCTCAATTCGACCAAGCGATTTCCGCGGAGTCTTACATCATCAAAACACCAAAACAAATAAATACATAAACCAACTCACAATTTGGTACAGCGTTCATTATAGCATCAAGGGGGGATAAACAAACATTGTCAGGATAAAATAACTCCAGATGTAGACATGGACGTGATTATCACCCCTTTATCTGTAAAACATCATTTGAACCAGACCTCGTATTATGACGCATTATTCCGCCAGGAGCCCCAAAATAGTCTGGTTACACCAATTAGTTGATGGACTTATAAAGTAAACATGGTCTTATTCCTAGTATTGACAGAATCCTGTAAAGGTGGTTTTTTTTTTTAATTATTATTATCATTTTTTCCCGTTTTTTAGAAAGTTGATTCAGTCCATTCATTCACTCATGAATAAAGGTTTCCAGAAATCTTTAGTTCAAGAATATAATGGATTTTTGCACCGTGTGAAGGGAATCAGGTGTGGGGGTGGGGTGGGGGGGAGTAGAAATATGTGTGTTTAAACAGAAGTTTCTTGAAATTAAATTTAAAAAAAAAAAAAGAAAAAAAAATCTTTTTGGATTCAATTTTTTGTTTAGTTAACGTTGTATCAACAGAATATGATGGAGAGTGAGAGAGAGAGAGAGAGAGAGAGAGAGAGAGAGAGAGAGAGAGAGAGAGGGAGAGAGAGAGAGAGAGAGAGTTCACCTTTCTAGACTTAAAAAATCCTGCAACATGGTCAATTTAAAACGAGATAAATAAGTTCCCTTAGCCTAATTGGGCATCGGGACAGATGAAATATAGAGTTCTTCTGTTTCTGTTACCACGGGATATAAAGTGATTGTATGGTTAGGACAACGCACGCTCAATCGCTTTTATTTACCTAACCTAACTAATGTCAGGTACCCATTTACATGACTTGAGGGACAACCAGGTTTCAACTGGAAAAAATCCCATAGTTTTTACCAAACCCGGGACTCTCAGGACGACAGTCAAGCGATCTATCTACACCACCTCAACCACCCGTCCGCCAATTTAAAAACAACTGAGTAAATCAAAAAGTAAATGGAACAGTCATTACGGTAGTCACAGAGAATTAGGTGTCTGAATTCCGTGCAATGATGAGATGAAATCTCTTAGATCCTATAAGCCAATAATGGGACTTTTTTGTTATACTGAGTACTATTCTTTCATCCCCAGCATAGCCGAGAGTGCAATACACTTGGAGGCACCAAGGTGGATATAACGGGGAATTGAAATATCCATTATTACTCACTCACCTGAGATCGAGCGAGGGACCCTCAGGTCGACAGTCGAGCGCTTTACCGCACGGCCATCCGCCCGATAAGAGATAATCAGATCCTATGCCAGTTTATATAATTACCTGCTTGACACGTCTTTTAAAATATACATTTTTTCTCAATCACAAAAAAAAAATTAGAATAGTTATCCAAATTTTGAAACTGCACTGGTTTATATCATACTTTTAAAAAATCGTTAGTTGAAAAATATTTTGGACGATATTTCGTATTTTATATGTCAAGGAAGAAAATGATTAGATTTCATGTAATAAATAACTTTACTTATGACTTTCAGTATGTTAGGTCATGCCGCTGAGTTCCGGGTTAGCTCTTACAATTGTAGAAGTAACCAACACTGACCTGTATAAATAGATTGCTCAATTAACAATCTTCAGTGATTTCCATTCTTCGACAGAGGCCGAACTAAATATTTAACTTTCCCCAAGACATTCCTAGAGGGGCTAATATTATTAGGTATTTTATGTATCATTTTCTTTTACGCCCCCCCCCCACACCGGACATTGTCTGTTGACATCTGTATCCCACCGGTCAATTGTGTGTCATCAAAAAAAATGACATCGGAGGACAGCATGACTCGTCATTGACAGTTAGCCGTAAGCATGGCGTGTTTTTTTATTCTTTTTTATTTCTTCTTCTTGACTTCACTCCCTTGGGGAAAAAAAATGAAAACAAACGTCATTAAAATGACAGTAGCCTCTAAACAAAATTACTTCTGTCACTCATAAACAGCCGCGGTTATCTCTCTTGGTTTAAAAAAAAAAATATAACTGTACAATTTCTCATACTCGTTTTTTTTTTAGGGGAAGGAGGTGTGTGTGTGTGGGGGGGGGAGGCTACGAGAGAGGTGGTGGGGGTAAGAAACTTAGCTCTTGGATATAACAGAAAGAGGAAGAAGTGGGGAGGGTGCTGAGTTGATTTTAAAAGACACAAATTTGGTTGACGGCTTCAACTTCAACGGCAAGGGAAAAAAGATGAAGGATAAAAAAAACCTAGAAAAATATAAATTTTCTTGTTTCCAGGAAAAAAGGAAAAAAAAAAATAAATTAAAAAAAATATTACAAAATAAATAAATAAAAAGGACAACTGGCCCGAGGGCGTCGGGTGTCAATCGATTATAGCAGCATTAAACGACAAGCGTAATACCAGTGACGGGGACTGGGGGTCGGGTCGTCAGTCTGGGGTGAAAGATGTGGGGGGTGCGGGAAGGGGGGCTTTGAGAGCCAGATAGTAAGAATGACGGCGGTACAAAAAACAACAACAACAACAACAACTACAGAAAGGAGACTGTCAATGACGCGGCCCGCTATCTTCTGCTGACACCCCTCCCCCTCCCCCCCCCCACCGGGACGCCCACCAACCGGATTTATTACATTTCACGCCGGCTCGGGCGTCGAAATGACAAGCCCTTATTTATAAACTTGATCGCCGGCCCTCTCTCTCTCTCTCCCCTCTCTCTCTCTCTCTCTCTCTCTCTCTCACTCTCCATCTACGTAACACGGGTCACCATTTTTACTGGCTGTCGAGTTTCTGTTCGGGCACTGGACGGTTGAGTATGATGATATCACGGACTGAAAGTACTGAAAGCTTGTCTCTTAATCTGGCTTCATTTTGAGACAGAGCCAGAGAAACTGTTTCCGTGGTCCACGGGATTATCTCATACGTGAAGAAATATGTCGTAAAAATCTGATGAGAGTGTCGCTTTTCTCAAAACTGAATGCTGCAAAATATTTTTTTTTAAATTGAAAATTAATGAAGAAATGTTAAGAAATGTGTAGAAATGTATCGAAATGTAAAGAAATATAAAGAGATGTACAGAAATGTGTAGAAATGTAAAGAAATGTTTAGAAATGTAAAGAAATGTGTAGAAATGTAAAGACATGTGTAGAAATGTAAAGAAATGCATGGAATCATTGAATGTTTTCGCCGGACACAGGTGACGTTTCTTCCGTCTTGAAATATGTTTTATGTGTACTTTTCACGCAATTAGTTTCAGACTTGTAACGAAATGCAAAAAAAAAAAATCATTTTTACTGTTTATTCTATAGCAATTTATGGTAAACGACGGGGCTTCTAGGTCAGGGCCCCCCTCCTCAACGCGTTAGGACCCTCCCCCTAACCTGTGGCGGACCCGCTACACTCACCTGCATTTACTACTCACATTATGGTCATTCTACTCATTTTCTTATTGTATTTTGTCAGCAAGTCATTATATAGTTGATTATGGTAAAGTGACCTTATTCGGCTGGCCCGTGGCCTAACTCCCCCCTCCCCACCCCTTAGCAATGGGCCTTCTACACTAGCCAATAGACTACTTACACTATGGCCATTTTAGTCAATGTCTCATTCTTTGTTGACCACACCTCATCTCATCTTCTCACTGGCACTTTCCTCCCTTCTGCATCTGTTACAATTTGTACGTCACCAGACCGTCAAACACAACATTTCTAAAGAAAACCTATGTTTGAACAAGTGTCTCACTTGTGGACCCCTGGCCACCAGTTTCTCCCAACAGATAGCGCCCCGAGGAGGTGAGGGGAGATGGGGAACACCAGTGATGGGGACTGTTTGCGCCCATTTCGAATGTTCTATTTTTAGTCCCGTGTTCAAATGAAGCAGAAGGTTCCTCCAAGTGTAGACTTCTGATAGGAAACGGATTCGATTTCTTTTTTTTTTTGAGGGTGGAAAATCGAATCGACCCTCATACAAACAGTCGAGTCTGTAACTCAATGATTAAAGTACGTTGAATGTCAGCAGAGTTTACTCGTAGTGGACTCGAGTAAATTTAGAAATCGATTACACACCTCATTACATGGATGTTTGAGAGAGAGAAAAAAAAACCGCGAGAATTTGAAACAGTTTTGTGACGTGATTAAATTTTCTTTCTTTTTTTAATAAAATGGGATTTTCCCGCTTGTAGGATTTGATAATATTTTATTGAAAATTTTTTTTATGAGGTAATTTTCGTTTTGTGAATGGAGTAATAAACTAAGTAATAATTGTATTCGAAAGTAAAGCCTGTTAAACTAGGTGGATACAGAATATAGTAAATATGTTGTTAGTGTGGATTTTTCTCCAAGCAGTGTGTCAAATGCAAGTTGACGGGTTGATTCCTTTGAAGAATTGATTGATGTTAAGAGTCAGTAATAACATAGACATAACTTAATTTTATTCTAAAAATAATTAAATAAAAATAAATTGGGAAGGGGAGATCGCTCATCCTTGATCGAGCCCATTTTTAGCTCCTGTGACATTTTTGTAAAAAAAAAAAATACACCATATCTTATAGTGCAATAGCCCTAGAGGCACTACGGTGACCACAGAGACACAGAGTTACCGGGTCGTCAAGTGTAAGTATCGAGATAGACTCTTCTGGTTGACAGTAATCATACCCAGGTCGTCTTATCTAGACAACGGTTCTAAAAATAGAGCTTCCGACATCAGCTACGCTGTTGTCGAGCTGAAAGTCTCGGGTTCGATCGCCGCGGGCAATAATCTGGGAAGTATAAAGACCTTTCGTGGTGCCTTCACAACCATAGCACCCGAGGGTGTTGAAAGAAGGGGCACTAATTAAAAAAAAAGTCTCCCATTTGTGGTTACATTGGATCTAGACATAAGCCTTCCGTCATTGTAGCTTTCACAAAGATGTATATATACATATATACTACATCTTCTACACGTTCGTATTCTGTTTTATTAAACCTGGTTTTTAATTCACCGCGGTGTTGGGGAAAGTGACAATAATAAAACTAATTAACTAGAGCAACACGGCTGTCAGCTTCTAGCGCCCCGTTCCCCCAACACACACACTGTTACACGGACATCATACCTTGTCAGCTGATTGGATCTGGTCCCGCCGTATCGTCCAGCAACAACAAAAACAACAGATGTTGTCAACGCACCCAGCCACTCCCTCCCTCCTCTCCCCCCCCCGGGTCCCAAACCTCACCTCCCCCCCGCCTACGCCACATAATCTCTTTAACTGGGGAAATCATCTTACGTCAGACATCAGGCTTGTGTTTTCCCCCTCACCCCCCCCCCCACACACACACGCGCGCCAATCCGCACATACACACGTAACTTTAATGTAAAAACAACAATCTTGTGCCAGCCGTGGGTGTGGGGGAAGGGATGAGGGTCTTTTTTTTTAATGGAGGAAGGGTGCGGGGGGAGGGGGTGGGGATGGTGGCAGGGTGCGTCTTGAAAACGGAAATGTCCGACGATTTTTCTTTTTGGATACTTGCATACCAAGCCGTCCTTATTGATAGGCAAACTACAAGAGCCCCCCCCCCTCGTACTTCTTAGGGGCCCAATATTTGCAGGCTTTTTTTTCTAGGGGGTCCCGTATGTCTCATAACTTTTAGTTCTGAATAATTCCAGAATGTATATAGCCACCAAAGAATGTATAGTTTATATATTCCACAATATTCTTTACTTCTTGTATGTGTCTTGTTTTGCCCTTATTGGAGGTCAATGGGATACATACAGATGTCTGGGGGGTGGGGGGGGGAGGGTAGGGGCTCCAAGTTCGGCATCCCTGGTCTAGTCGGACTATTTGTGTCCATGTAGATGTCTAGCCCGCTTTCTTTGTCCATGTCATTGTTTAGTCCCACATTCTGCGTCCTGAGTAAAGTGTCCACTGTAAATCAAATGTTAAAGTATAATTTATGAGCTTGGAATATTGGAGTACTCAGAACTATCGGATCTCACTTCTAAAAAAAAAATATGTATCAATAAACTAGCGAAAAGACTAAATGCTGAAATGTCTATTATTATTTATAGTAACATATACGTATGTAATTAAAGTATGTTCGGACTAGCTATTTTTATGAGTAATACGTGTTTTAATTGGTAGTTATTATTACTTATTAATTACGGACATATATGTAGACCTTAATCATACAGTAAACAAAATACTTAATATATCCACAGCTTAACGAACAGTTTAACCGACTTGATTAGATCCACAGTTTAACGGACAGTTTAACCGACTTGATTAGATCCACAGTTTAACGGACAGTTTAACCGACTTGATTAGATCCACTGTTTAACGGACAGTTTAACCGACTTGATTAGCTCCACAGTTTAACGGACAGTTTAACCGACTTGATTAGCTCCACAGTTTAACGGACAGTTTAACCGGCTTGATTAGATCCACAGTTTAACGGACAGTTTAACCGACTTGATTAGATCCACAGTTTAACGGACAGTTTAACCGACTTGACTAGCTTCACAGTTTAACGGACAGTTTAACCGACTTGATTAGCTCCACAGTTTAACGGACAGTTTACAGACTTTATTAGATCCAAAGTTTAGAGAATTTTATTAGATCCACAGTTTAACGGACAGTTTAACCGACTTGATTAGCTTCACAGTTTAACGGACAGTTTAACCGACTTGATTATATACACAGTTTAACGGGCTTTATAAAATCCACAACTGAGATGACCTTTAAAAACGATGTAATTATTTCTGATTAAAAAATAAACCACGATGGACTATACAAATTATCTAATTTGTTAAATTAAAAAATTATCGGGGAAAGCGTTCTATTTTAATACACAAATACAGTATTACGACAGACTTAAATGTTTTGCAACATTCGAAACAGTTGTCTTGACAATGTGTCTTATCTTATTTCTCTCTAAAAAAAATAATTAAGTTCTTATTTAAAATGTAACATCATTCTAAAGTGGCTAGGCCCATCCATAATGAACAGCGACTTTAATCAAAGACTGGACAGTCCGAAATGTAGCTATCTTACCGGTGACCACATGACGCAGAGAGGAGTGAAGAGAGAACTGGCCAACATCACAAACTTGTTGATGGTATAATGATATAATGGATCAATGAATAAATGAATCAATGGATGAATTCATGAATAAATCGATGAATGAATTAACGAACGAAACAACCAATGAAGATATCAAAAGTGTATCCTGGCGTATAGTCTATTATTGTCTTATATAACAATTTAAGTATAATATATATAAAAGCGATTTGTGTTCTGCTTTAAATTGAAAGTAAATAATTAATACAACAGTATTCCAGTTTAAAAAAACAATCATGAAAAATTCGGATCTGCCCGAAACCAAAAATAACCTAGCCTACCGATAAAGCCTAAGGGGATATAACTCTATGCAAAAGTTTTGCAGGGTGCAGCTAGTTCTTAAAATAATATTGTCATTTATTTTGTTGCACCTTACACAGTGTTCCCTCAATACAGCTCGTTTGTCCTAGTCTTTTTTTTTTCTTTATCAAGAGAGAATAACTGAGGTATAAAAATAAAACCCAGAAAAACTTAACTCTCCAAAAAAAAAAATCTGGAAATATTTAAATTGAAAAGATTATCCGGAAGATCTAAAGGGAAACCTCGGAACATTCAACGGGATAAAGAAATATAGTCTGTTATTAGGAATAGAATGTGGGGAGTGTGTCTGATTTCTGGATATTGGACAGAATCGTGTGAATTATAAATTGACTCCAGACTGCATTTCAAAAAGTGTTTTATCGTTTTGTTCCCCACCCATGTGTTTGTGTGTGTGTGTGTGTGTGACTGTTTGTGTGTGTGTGTTGCTGATTTACTGACATTTCGGACACTTAGCACACCCATACTTTTCACACAAAAATTGTGGCTAGAAACATTTTAAAAATTGAACAGTACACTTGAACATAATTGTCAATGGCTGTCGGCATTTGTATCGTCAGTCTTTTTCCACAAATGACTTGGGATGGGATTGGTGGAGTGCCCGAGGGAGGGGAGGGAGGGGGTGGGGGTCAGAATCATTGGCGTCGACCACGTAGGCAGGTATATAAGTTTATAAATAGTTTGAAAGAAAGTTGATAGATAGACAGATGGATGATATAGATAGACAGATGGTAGATGGATGATATAGATAGACAGATGATAGATGTATGATTGATGGACAGGTGGTAGATGGATGATAGATAGACATATGGTAGATGGATGATTGATGGACAGATGGTAGATGGATGATAGATAGACATATGGTAGATGGATGATAGATAGACAGGTGGTAGATGGATGATTGATGGACAGGTGGTAGATGGATGATAGATAGACATATGGTAGATGGATGATTGATGGACAGATGGTAGATGGTTGATTGATGGACAGGTGGTAGATGGATGATTGATAGGCAGATAGTAGATGGATGATAGATAGACATATGGTAGATGGATGATTGATGGACAGATGGTAGATGGATGATTGATGGACAGATGGTAGATGGATGATTGATAGACAGATGGTAGATGGATGATAGATAGACATATGGTAGATGGATGATAGATAGACATATGGTAGATGGATGATTGATAGACAGGTGGTAGATGGATGATAGATAGACATATGGTAGATGGATGATTGATAGGCAGATGGTAGATGGATGATAGATAGACATATGGTAGATGGATGATAGATAGACATATGGTAGATGGATGATAGATAGACAGGTGGTAGATGGATGATTGATAGACAGGTGGTAGATGGATGATTGATAGACAGATGGTAGATGGATGATAGATAGACATATGGTAGATGGATGATTGATAGACAGATGGTAGATGGATGATTGATAGACATATAATAGAAAGATGACATATAGAAAGATGATATATAAAAGATGATATATAGAAAGATGATATATAGAAAGATGATATATAACTGATATGTGAGAGTTTGTATATAACACACATACTTAAATACGGTGAAATAGAGAAATAAACCAATAGATTTACAAAAAAATCTATAAATAGTTTAAAATATAGACAGAGTGATGAAAAGATCGTCTTAAACCTAGTTACAAAATTGTCTTAGATCTATACTCCCCCCCCCCCAGACCACCCCCCCCCCCGAGCAGAAAATATGTTCCTTTTTTTTTTTCAAAGCAACAACATCCCACCGGTTTCAACATCTTCAATAGACACTCGTTTGACTCCACACAAAGATGGCTGAATGGCTGAATGGCCGGTTAAACAAATTTCTTGCTATTCATTTCCTTTTCTCATGCATTCAATAATAAAAAAAATAACCCAAAAATTCTTATGCAATAGGAGAATTTAAAATTTATTCATATAAGAAAATTAAATAAAAGATTTTTTTTAAAAATAAAAGAGCAAGATGAAATATTTATTTTCCTTAAGAAAGGAAATTGTGTTATTGCGTTACGAATTCTTTATGGTTTCAAATGTGTACCAGAATTTTCAAGAAAAGTATTTTTATTTTTTTGTATTATATTTTATTCTTTTCTGTTTTATTTGTGTATATAACGGGTCGAAATATGTACAACTTCTGTCACAACACTGTTGTCTAACTGTATACGGCTTCTGTCACAACACTGTCTGTTTTCTAACTGTATACAGCTTCTGTCACAACACTGTTGTCTAACTGTATACAGCTTCTGTCACAACACTGTCTGTTTTCTAACTGTATACAGCTTCTGTCACAACACTATTGTCTAACTGTACAGCTTCTGTCACAACACTCTTGTCTAACTGTATACAACTTCTGTGAATGTATTTCTGTTGTTTTTTTACACGCTTTCTCTGTCGGTCTGTATATCTGGATGCAATTTTATAATCAATTTTTTAAGCCATTTCTCAACTCTCAATTTCTATGAAATTTTGCATACTTGCTTGCCTCCGATGACGATACAATATTCCATAATTAAGTACGCCAAATTTTGTTCCAATGTACTCTAATTATCTTTCATTCTATGCACACACAAAGACAGAGCCTCGCAATGATAAGCTGTGACCGCGTGCCGATTTCTATTTTTAACCTAGGATCTTCCACAAACAAGTATTTTATATGCTGATGTTTGGGGAGGAAGGGAGGGGGTAAGGAATGGAGCAGTACTCTATTTACCCTGTATCAACCAATCGCAGCCAACGTTACAGTACAGGATAGAGTCGAACTACTAAAATATTCACACAAAAATGATATTAAAAAAAAATAATTAATAAAATGCACTAAAAAAGTAAAAATCAAGGGTGTCAAATGAATCACTCTCTGCAGCAGGATTTATTCTCCGAGTGATGAAAAGATATTTTTTTAAAACTATTTAGTGAATAATATATATATATATATATTTGTTTGTTGAAAAAGCGTGATTTTTTTAGAAATTTTTTCCATCTATTTTTTGTCTACGAGGCCGATCAATGATAATAATGGGTGTCCGTGCCTGGGGTGATTTGTTCTATCAGACAAAAAAAAAGATCCAGTCTAACTGTTGGTGACACTATAAGTTCAATCACGCGAAGAAGTGTAGATGCAATGTCAACATCAATAGCTACAGCGGTAATATGAGGCGTCTCCACTGACTCAGTTGGGAGAGCCATGTCTACATCATGAGGCGTCGTCACTGACTCAGTTGGGAGAGCCATGTCTACATCATGAGGCGTCGTCACTGACTCAGTTGGGAGAGCCATGTCTACATCCTGAGGCGTCGTTACTGACTCAGTTGGGAGAGCCATGTCTACATTCTGAGGCGTCGTCACTGACTCAGTTGGGAGAGCCATGTCTACATCCTGAGACGTCGTCACTGACTCAGTTGGGAGAGCCATGTCTACATCCTGAGGCGTCGTCACTGACTCAGTTGGGAGAGCCATGTCTACATCCAGAGGCAGACTTGCGTCACCTGAGAAAAGTATTAACGTTCTTATAAAATGAGATTTTTAAAAGGTTTGAAATCGGGGTTCTGTGGGGGCACCTCAAAAGCCTGTCTCTCAATCCACCCCTGTCCATGGGCGTATTCAGGGGGGGGGCAAAGGGGGCATTTGCCCCCCCCTACATTTTGAAAAATGTCATAAAGTTGTTATTTCCCCCCCCCCTGGAAAATTTTTGCCCCCCCCCCCCTCTGGAAAAATTCCTAGCGACGCCCATGCCCCTGTCCATATCACTCACATGACTAAGGCATCGATAGCCAATGAGAAGTGTCGAAGAATGATTGTAAAAGAATATTTGTATGTAGGCCTATATATTGTAGCTTTTATAAAGATATATATATATATATATATATATATATATATATATATATATTAGGGTGGGGCAAACTGATGTTGTCTCCGTCAGACAATTATAAATAGATGTTCCCTTATCTAGTGATCAATTTAACAATTCATGTTCATGTGTTATTTTCATGTCTAGGGGTCGCAACTTTGAAAAATATAGTTCTTATAGTACAATTTATGAATATTAACCACTAAAGCGCCAACTAATATTAATGAAATGCATCTAGAATAGTTATCATATTTATGTTTGGTATAACTGTACAGCTAAATGATAACTGTTTACAATACTATTATTATGTAAGCTTTTTGAATTTTTATTTTATTTTTACTATAAATTTTTGTGGGTATTAAAATGTGCCGGTTCTAGGCCCCAGTAAAAAAATTTCCAATGACAGTAAAATTAATGAAAAAATATAAAAGACGAATGTTCACTTGTTATTATCTATTTAAAAAACGATCAAATTAAATATACAAACTTTCCCGAAAATAATCCATCCATCAAAATTAATTCAATTAAATCATTTATATCCAAGAAAAGCTATGTCGGCCTACAAGTTTTAATGATCTTTTCGATATTTGTACCTGCAAGTGTGTTGATGCTGGACAGGAAAGATTGCAAATGCCATGTCGAGTGTAAAATTCCAATAATTGAGTGGAAATTCTGGGTTGATCAGAAGACTGCTAAGAAAATGGTTATTGGAAACATTGATCCAATTGTGACAGGTAAGCTGCAGAAATTAGAAAACAGAAAGCTGCAAAGTTTGAAACAAAAACAAGAGCGCAGATAGATGAAGGCACCGTTGTTACAGAAGACTTGGAAATGGAAATTTTTTCAGGAAACGATTCAGAAGATAACCGAAATAATGACAGCATTTATGTGCAATATGAAGACACAGAAGAAGCGCGTTCTAGCACTTTTCCACAAAATAGATGGCTTTATCCAGAGCTCTGCAAAGCTGTTGATAGGGGCAATGTCAGCAATCGTGATACTGTTTTGATTGTAAATGCCGTCTTCAAAGATCTTGGACTGTTGATACCTGAAAATGCTTTGCAACCCAGCAAGCTGCGCCGTCAAAGAGATGCTTGGAGGAAGCAGTCAGTTCAGCATCACAAAGAAGAAAGTGAAGGAATTGTTTGTCTCGGTTTTGATGGCAAGATTGATGTCATTCTTAATGCATACTGGGCCTACTCGTTGCAAAGTCAAAGAAGAGCACTTCGTCTTAGTATCATTTCCTACCCGCAGCTATGTTGAACTTGTTGTTGCAGCATCAGGAAAGTCCAAGGACATTTTCAGAGAAATTATGATTGTATGTCTCCGAAAAAAGTCCTTCTGCCGACCCTTCAACGAATTGTGAAATTCATACTGAATTTTTATGCTCTATCATGGTTTTGCATCAAATCTCATCCAAGCTGCTAGGATGGAGCCAAGAACTTCTTTTTCATGATTTCACTGTACCAAAAACTTGACACAAATGATCAGGCTGTCGTGGCTCCATTGCTTCAAAACAACAGCTACTTTTGTCATCCAGAAAATATCTTGTTGGTGGCTGTTGACGACAAAGACGAAAACATTAGAAACTGTGCATACGAAAAAGTGTTGCTGGCTCGAAGTACTCACTGAAGTGACACGTATAAGATTCGTTGTTATGACAAGAGCATAATTAAAATAAACTTTTCAGCTGATTCGTATATTAGCATGGTTAACTGGTTTAATTTTACTAGAGATTGTGGTTGTTGAATTTTTTGTGTTTGATTTTAAGAACCATTAACATTGTTAATAATTCACTCTGTTCAGCAGCGTTATATTTCCAGAACACATTTAATTGCGTTTTTTTAAAGACAGAGTTGCTAGAAAACGGTTTTACAGAAAATAAAATTGTTTTTGTCAACGCTTTTACTTTCATATGGATCACTGATTTTTGTTTGTCTGAGACCATTACTCTAAAATTCGTCAGTTTTTGCCCCACCTTAATATATATATATATATGTGTGTGTGTGAGTGTGTATGTGTGTATACATATTTTATGTGAATACTTTATGTTAATAATTATGTAGTTGTGTGTTATTTTTTAAATTTTATATCGTGAACGCATTCTATGCGGTGTGAATGCATGTTTGTGAAAATCTGCATATCGATGTTTGTTTGAGAACGTTTTATATGAATGTTTGTGCTCTAGTGTTTGTATGCTAAGTTTTGGAAATTAATGTTTGTCAGAAATGGTTATTGTGATACGTCTTTAAGACTCTATGCAAGTTTTGTTGACTGTAGTAAGTAGTAAGTAAAGTTCCCTTAACCCTAACGGGCCATCGGGGCAGATGAAGTGTAGAATTCATCTGTTTCTATAACCTCGGCATATGAAGGGGTTGTGTGGGTAGCACAACGCCCAGCCGCCTTTACTTCCCCGACTTAAAGTCAGGTACCCATTTAAAGCTGGGTGGACTTGTGGGACGACTTTGAAATACATTTCACCTGGAAAAATTCCACAGGGGTTTCACCGAGGTTCGAACCCAGGACTCTCAGGTCGACAGAAATGGTTATTGTGATATGTCTTTAACACTCTATGCAAGATTTGTGACTGTACTTTGAATATTATCAACTGGCATTTTGACCCAGTAGCAGAAACATTCAAGCCTTGTAAGAAGAGCCAATCGTTCGCACCGCTACCCCAAAAAAAACGTGTACTGCCATTCACAGAGGGAGAACACCAATAATACATGGAATAATGTTCCTATGAACTTACTATAAATTAAATATAAACGTCTTTGATGGTGACGAGCGGAGTGGGGCGAAGTGAGGGTCGGATAAATGACCGTACTTTATCTGGCGTCTGTTCTGGCCAAAGCCAGAGAAGAGAAATACGGATGGATGCAGAGGCGTAGCTGTGGGAGGGCGGGGGATACATATGTCCCCGGGCGCTACTCACAATGGGGCGCCAAATTTATATTTTACATATAATATTATATGATTTTCGAATGGGTGGGGGGCGCTAAAATGTATTAAAAAGGTATTGTGCCCCGGGCGCGGGTTAAACTCGCTACGCCACTGGATGGATGTTCAAAAAAGGGGTAAAAAAACGGGAAGATAACTGTGTGGGAAACATTTGACTAAGATGGATAACCCTAGATGTTGTTTTTCTTCTCTTAACAAACAACTTTTCTGCCCATTTTCCCCCCTTCCCCTTTAATGAAATTTTCAGCAGCTTGAATGACCAGAACCCATCTTGGTCAGCAGGGACTCTAATAGTGACTTAGTGGTCCACGGTGGAAGGAGGGGGAAAAAAAAGCTAAACAAAAAAAATTTAGAACGAGGTCAGTCCCATTAGCTTGCTAAGACTTTACTGTAGCTATGTTTTACTTGTTGTATTTCTAAATGAAGAGAGGCGGGAAGGGTCCGTCTGTTGACAAGAGCAGACGATGTATCGCGATATCTCCCCCCCCTCACCCTCCCTATTTATTCACTTGCCTACATATGATGTATCTCACCAAATACGAAACTTTCACCTCACGCTACCGGATGTGTCGCCGAGAGAAGAAAGAGTGTGCCCCCCCCCCCCCCATAGATATATAGACTAGATCGCTTATGCTTATTTAACTGAGACCGAAAAAGTGTTTTATGTGCGGACCCTTACTTCAAAAAGAGAAGAATAAATTTCTTTATTTTTTTTTGCTATTTGTTTATGCAATCTATGCGTACTTCCGTACTACGTCATCATAGTTGCAAAGAATTTGTAAAAATAAATAGGTTATACTCATTGTATTCGGGGACCGACCATATAACACGTTCTAGTCTTATATATCTATGGTGCCCCCCCTCCCTGGACAGTTTGTGACGTCAGATGTAATATACGTAAGACCGATGACACGGCATTTTGTTGTTGTCGTCTGGTGTAGAATCTTCAAGTTGTTGTTTGTCTGTTTTGTATTAAGTCTAGATATTGGCGATTGGGGGCGAATTGATGAAAGTTGTGCAGGACTTGTCAACAATGAAAAAGAAAACGGAACGATATTTAAAAAAAAAACTGATGACGTAATGCGAACACTGCATATTTATTATTTTTTATTTAGTATCTTCAACTCGTAACACAAGATGGAGAAAAATAACAACAGGCTGTTGTTTCAACTGCTGTTGTTTCAACAGGCTGTTTGATCGTCCCACACCTCGTCCCCTTAATTTACTCGGCTCAATTCAACTCAATTTCGTTTTGTTTATTTATTTCATTAAATTGTGAGACTATTCACTGCACAATTTACTTTTCAACAGATCAAACAAACCGAAAAAAGTTATTATGGTTAACTTCCTACCGGGCTAATCCCATACGCCCATCCATTTAGAGCAATTTTTATTTTAATCTTTTATTTTAAATTAATTATCTAAGCTGTAGACAATCGATTTAAACTGTGGCTTTGTTTACTAATTATAAGAAGAAGTCCTTTTTTTCAGAGGTATTATCGGAAGTTTCGGCATCTGGATATTCTGAAGGACATCACCATAGCAACATCCCCTGGGTTTCAACTTAGATCTATCTCACGTTACTCATACATCGACTAACACCCATCGGATTTCCACTATCCCATCTCCAGCCCACTTTAACGTCAAGGCTACACAATAACTTTCTCTAACGCCCTGTCAACGCCACACAGTAACTCGCCCGAACGCCCTACCCAAGCCACACAATAATTCTCCATAACGTCCTGTCAACGCCTCACAATAACTCCCCTTAACACCGTACACAATAAATCAATCTAACGCCATTTCAACGCCACACAATAACTCTCCCTAACTCCCTGCCAACGCCACACAGCAATTCTCCCTAACGCCCTGCCGACGCCACACAATAACTCTCCCTAACTCCCTGCCAACGCCACACAACAATTCTCCCTAACGCCCTGCCTACGCCACACAATAACTTGTCCTAATGCCCTGTCGACACCACACAATTAATAAAATGGTAAAAAAAAACTAATTCGATTTATTATTTTGTAGATAAGCGAGTTGAGGTTTTTGAAAAATAACGAAAAAAAAAATGTATTGTAGACAGTCTTTTAAAATTTCCCTCTAATGTACATATCTTCCCTCGTCTATCTCACAAGAAACTTGTAAAAAAAACACAGAAAAAAAGCAATTAAATTGAGAGAAAAAATATGTAAAAAAAAAAGAAAGAAGAGCGAAATACAGACAAGGAAGGAAAACTGTATAGATTCTTAAAATAGCAACCAATCGAATGTTCTTGTGAAGAAAGGCAAGAAAAAATCTCAGATTGGATAAAAAAAAAAGAAAGAAAGAAACAACGAGAAATGAAAAATTTGTAGAAAAACAGGCAGTCGATGGAAGACACAGATAGGACATCGGATAATGTCTACCTTCTGACAAACATTTGCATACACTCTTATTGATTGTACAGACATTAAGGGTTCTCTCTCTACACTTTTTATCTCCGCATCATGAAATTCATTATTGTTTTTTTATAATAATTTTACATATAGATCTTGGTGCTTGTTATTCCTTTATTTAACAAGTGTGGAGATAGAGGCATAGTTTATGATATTATATAAGCGGTGGCGTCAATTTACAGCGTGGGAAACTCCCGAGACATGTTGGGGGGGGGGGAAGTTCCCTTTAAGTCCCCAAGGGCTCATCAGGGCAGGTGAAGTGTAGAATGCATCTGTTTCAGTAACCTCGGCATATAAAGGGGTTGTGTGGTTAGCACAACGCCCAGCGGCCTTCACTCCCCCAACTTATAGTCAAGTACCCATTTAAAGCTGGGTGGACTTGGGGGACTTTCACCAGGACCTGAAAAAAAAAATAACCAAGGCTCTCGCTGAGGTTCGAACCCGAGACCTTCACGTCGACAGTCGAGCGCTCTACACCACACGACCACCTGTCCCCTTATGTTGGGGAAGGGCGGCTCCTAAAACTATATTACCCCGTGTAAAAAGCGCCCAAAGTTATGGGGCGCACGATAAGGGCGTCCGCGTATGTACGACGGCATAGTGTGTGTGTGTGTGTGTGTGTGTGTGTGTGTAAGGGTTTGGTTTTTCTCTCCTGGGATCTCGGTCTAATTTTTATTCATGAAAACATTTCCCGGGAAACTCTCTTATCCCGGGATATCGCGGGATTATATCTAAATTCAAAATTTTCATTTTCATTCCGGCATCCTGGGATAAGCAAATCTCCGGGGAAAAGAGAATCTCTGCATGGTGCCATGTAGGAGGCGCGACTTTCATAAGGGGGCGCCCTAGTCTGCTCTAAAACCTCCAACCCATTTGTTAAGGATCCCGATACGGGCCCCCGATGTTGAGGTTCCCGAGAAGGGTATCCTTGGCTTGTGTCTAAGTGTATGAGGGCTGACTCAAAAGTTGACTCGTATTTTATTTGTATTCCTGCCACACACTCAGTCTCCACAACAATTAAAGGTAACACAGGTGACGATGACTAACTCAACAAGTGTCGTGTGACAACAATCAAATATTTATTATACACAGAGGTACCAGTCCGTATCAGGGATCTGGTGGCCTTTCAAATAAATCAAAGATAATCCAGAAAGATACAGCAACGAGGTAATCCAATATAAAATTTCTGAATCAATTGAGGGACGTGTTCACTCTAGATCTCTCTCTCTCTCTCTATTTCTCTCTCTCTCTCTATGTCTCTCTTTCTCTCACTCAGAGATTATTCACTAATCGACTCGACAAGACGCCGCTCACCGGCCGACTGACCCCGAATCTCCCTCTTTCATTTCCCACCTCACCTTTCACACGTGACCATTAACCAATCAAATATGATAGCTGCTTCATTCAAACTTTCAAATTAGGGGGTGGAGCCTAGGGGGGGAGAAGTAGTACGCCATGCAGACAACGACAATAGTTACTGGACATCCCGCGGGCCCCTTTGAAGACGCCGACCGGAGTACGTACAGCGGTCAGGTGGTCAGAGATTTCCCCGCGGATTATAACATGTTACTGTTAACAGCTACTTTGGTTCGTCGACGGAGATTCTGCCGAACACCTGGTCTTGTGACGCAATTACGGGGGTGGGGTGGAAACGGGGGGGGGGGGTGAACTGAGGAGCGGGAACGTAGATTGCTATGTATAGTTTAATCTACATATTAACGTTATTACTATTATTAGGTTAAGGGTTGGAGTAAGGGGATAGTTTCGACAGATTAGTCACAACCTGTGACACCATTCCCCTTACCAAAAATGTACTTACTTATAAAGTACACAAGATGCTGACCCAGAACAGCTGCAAAGTGTGCCACACTAGGTGGTAAGCGCTCACCAATTTGCTCCACAACTTGTCGAAGAGAATTCGTTCTCTTGAAATGTGTGTTTCCCGTGTTCGAGGAGAGATACAGTGTGAGTTTGTAAATAAAAATAATTGATCAGGTTAGGTGTGAGGGGGAGAGAAAGGAGAGTGAGTGAGAGAGAGAGAGAGAGAGAGAGAGAGAGAGAGAGAGAGAGAGGAGAATGAGATTGTGTGTTTATAATACTTCGGCGGGGGGCAGGGTAAGACATCTTACGCCGATATCACTTTGAGAACCGTTGAGTTAAATCCCTTTCAACTCACAAGCCGCCGGTTCGATTCGTCTAATGATTGTAATCTTTTGGTGTAAGAACAAAATCTCGCGGTGAGTACTTCCCGTTATAATGTGGTTCAGTGAGCACTGGGTACACGGTACGGAAAGTTGGGGGTGGGGGAGGGGGGAGGTCTTCACGTTTGAAAATACTACGTCTTGATGTACTATTGCACACTGTGCCTTTCTTTGTGTGCTGTTGTACATTGCGTCTTATTTTGTGTGCTTTTGGAAATTGTCTCTTTCCTTGATTGTTATTGTGCATTGTTTTTCTTCGTGTACTGTTATAACATTATGTCTAAAAATAATTACAAATTTCAATAATGTTTATCATTTGCATATGTCTATGGTTTGGCTGTGTCATCAATTGTTCTGTGTAATTAGCTCTCACATCTTGGACTTCGTATGAAGACCCGACACTAAAGAATGTTCTATAATGAGACTTTGTTGTACAATCTAAATGCCCCGAAATCTTTGCCCTTTTTATATTTGCTTTTCTGAAATAGAAACATTTCAATTGGCACAACAATATTTCAGAACTATGTTCTGTTCTTTTTTTTTTTTCGTAATTATTTGAATTGTTTTTTTTTGTGAGGGTGTGATTGACTGGAAAAGTTGGAAGAAGGATTAAATATTGATAAATATAGAAACAGACAAAAATAAAAACAAGAATACGAGAAAAAAAAAACAAACTTGGGGGGAAGAGATGGGGGGTGGAGGGGCGGGGCAGAGATGGACAGGCATACCATAGCATGAAGAAGAAAAAAAAAAAGACTTTGTAGACTGGACACAAGACGGACAGACAGACAGCAAATATGAAACCGTTGTAGGGGGGGGGGGCGTGATAATGAAATACTGAAAAATGAACGTGAGGGATGGGGATATAATAAGATTTTCATTTTTAAAAAAAAGTTCTTTATTATATTTTTTTATCAGATAGGTTTATAATATTTCTCAGGTCTTAAATATTGTTTGATGAATATAATAACATTGAAAAGATTCTTTTTCATAGACCACAATATCCGCATGAGACGCTTCAATGAGTTTTTTTTTTTTTGGCGGCTTGTAAGTAAACAGTATTTATCTGTCCATGATTTATTACGATAGTTTTACTAAATCTTGAACAATGGACCATGGCGCTGCATTTAGAAGTGTAAACAATCCATGTAAGGATGAGATAAGATCTCTAAGATCCTATAAACTACTAATTGGACGGTTTTTTTGGTGCACTTTTTTTTTCATCCCCAACAATAGCCGGTAGTGCAATGGCCATGGAGGCACCACGGGGTAATATATAGCGGAGTCTTTAACCATGACCTGAAATATCCATTGATTGAACCAGGGACCTTCAGGTCGACAGCCGATGTGCTCTACTGCATCCAGCTCTATCGTAAACCAGAATGCGTGCAGCATTGACCTCAAGTGGGACAACCCCCTGTTTACATACATCCCATCAGAGCTGTTCAAGATAACCGTCTAGCCCCACCCCCCCACCCCTCCTCCCTTTTCAGTACCAACTCCCACCAGATATAATGCAATTGATTTCATACGGGCCGAAAATAAAAAAAAACAACAACAAAGGAGCGAGGAGGTATGTGTGTGTGTGGGGGGGAGGGGGGGGGAAGGGGGTTGAGAGACGGAAAGTCAAACAAAAAAAAATACTCCCATTAGTGGTTTGTTGAACTCGGAGAAACAAATCTTTGCCTTACATAGGCCTTAATAGAGATTCAAAAAGGCTGATGACCCTTATTTATTTATTTTAAATGTATCTACATAGGGTCATGATACATTTGAGTTCAAGGGTCAACACGTCTTAAAAATAAATTTCCACAAAGAGAACATCGGAGAAAGGGGTGGATGTGGGGGGATTGGTTAAAATAAATTGTTGGGTTTCATCTGTTTCTGTAGTCACGTTTAGCACAATTTTCAAGTCGCCTTTACTTCCCCAGCTAAAGTTATTTACCTGTTCAAAAAGCCTGGGGATGGGAAGGTGGGGTGGGGTGGTAGGGGGTACTTGGGAACTATCACCATGACATGAGGTACGAACCTGGGATGCCTAACTAGACAGTAGCGGCTACAACCCGTACTCACCCCCACCCCCCATACCCACCGGGGGAGGGGGCGGCAGCCACCCACCCTCCATCCAATTTCCCCTCAACCCCCGTGATGTTATAACTAATTATTAAATTACTGAAAATAAATATGGTGACGAGATTCAACCAAAAGCGACTCTGAGTCACACTCATTGATCTATCTGTCCTCAGCAACATCTGCATACGCAGACTTTAATAAAATAAAATAAAACTATCTTGAATACTTTAATAATATCAAGTTTTATTATCTGACGCACATACACTTACACAAAAAAGACTGGAGAGTTAATAGATTAAGATTTTTGAAAGAAGTAAAAAAAAAAAAGTTTTCTGTTTTAAAGCTTAGAGTTAAAATCCAGGAAAAGGAAATGCGCAATGCATGGGGTAGATTGCTGGAATATTACTCATTCGAGTGCAGGCCGTGAAGGCGTTGAGCAACGGAGGCGAGAGAAAAAAAAGTTCACACAAGTTGATTATTTCCGCTTGATCGATCTCGAATGTCTACATCTGATCACCGTGAAGAATGGCGGAGCAATTTTAATCAAAAGATTTTGCACCCAAAAGACCTTCCATAGGGTTTAAATTTGACTGATCGCATAAATTGCACTCCCGCCATAGAAGAATGAAACTTAAGACACCGAAATGTATTATCTTTTTTTTTTTTGGTTTCGTTTAAATGAGAGAGAGAGAGAGAGAGAGGGAGAGAGAGAGAGAGAGAGATGGTGAGCCAGATGATGAGAGGGAGAGAGAAAGAGATAGATGGGGGGAGAGAGAGATGAAGAGAGAAGGAGAAATGGGGAGAGAGATTGCAGGGAGAGAGAGACAGAGAGATACAGAGACAGAGAGAGAAACAGAGAGAGGGAGATGGGGAGAGAGAAGGATAGATGGGGAGAGAGAGATTGGTGGAAGAGAGAGAGAGAGAGAGGCAGAGAGAGAATGATGGTGAGCGGTCTAAGATCAGTTTTAGATCAAATGAACAATTTCAAAGACCGCCATTGAACGGAACATTCAATCGTCCCAGAACTTTTCTCTTAATACAGACAGCATATATATCCGTCAATGATTTACTTCCTGTACAAAATACTCTAAGCAGAATTGTATACTAAATAAAAGAGTGGGTGCCAAATTGTATCACATTTATTAATGAAATGACAAAATGTAAACATTAAAAGATTATGATACAGACTACAAAGTCTTTCAAACTCTATTAATTGCTAATATTAAATATTTTTTTTTACATTTATTTCAATACAGGCCCGTAGCGTGCAGGTGGGGGGCAGGGGTGCCGCACCCCCCTCCCCTGCGTTTTGTCTGGCCCCCTCTGCTTCTTTGCTCTACTTAGTAAAATGTATTACCTGCCCCCCCCCCCCTGCTATTGTCTGGCCTCTGCTGTAGAATGCCTGGCCCCTGCTGTAGAATTTTCACGCTACGGGGCTGTTTCAATAATGACTTCTTATTGGCCTTTAGTGTTGTATAGAGCTTTAAAAAAAAAAATAATGTACTTTAACGGTTTCAGTCACCAACACCTGACTTAAAGGTGTTTGTAAGATTTTTAAACTTTTATCCAGATGTTGCGTTTAATTTGTGTTTTTTTTTTTTCATATTCTTACAATAATGTTCTGTGAGCTATCTTAGATAAGTAGTTGTACTTTTCCCCTAGTGTACAGTCCCTAACATTATCCACATCCGTGTCACACTGATATCCCAACCCCTTCATCACATTTGATTATGAACATCCCTTGCACTATTCTCTCGAAACTCCCCTCCCCCCTCTCCCCCCCCCCCCACCCCACACTCTTCCTGTCATCATCACATTTTATTATCAACATCTCTTGCATCGTTCCCCCCACCACATAAGATGAAAAAAAAATCCACCGTGTTGTCTTATTTGCTTTCCACGCCCTGTCCCCTATAGTCTCGCCACTCCCACCCCTCCCCATCAAGTTTCAGAATATTTGCTCGGCCCATCATTCGGCTGACCCGCCCCCCTCCCCCCCCCCCAGTATGTATTCTTCCTTCCTTCTTCCATTCATTTTTGGACTTTTAACTATTTACTTTCTTCCCTTCACTGTTGGCCATTGCTACACTACAGCTCACCCACTACTGGCTCTACAGTTCATTCCTTCCCTGCCCTGTCCAACATCATTACGCGTTATCGGGAAAACCCTATTCCTTTTTAAACATTTTTTTTGTTCTCTTTAAATATCACATCGGGAAAATCCTTTTATTCCCTTGGAACAGTGCGTGGATGAGTTGAGTTATATTTAATTCTGTATTAATTTTTTATTTCACAAGTTACACAGCTGCTCCTAAACAGTTACCCCCGCCATCACCCCATCTCTTCATCTCAACCTTTTCATCTCCAGTCTTATATTGAGGATGGAAACGGAAAAAAAACAACAACCCAATTATTCAATTGACCTTTAAAACCCAGAAGGTTTAGCACACTTATACAGAAATGTACGAATGACGTCAAAGCTTATATGACTATCATATGACGCTGTTTTTAGTTCAATTTTTTTCAAAATTTTAATGGTTGGTGTATTTGATATTAATGTATACTGATCATTATGTGAACCCCCCCCCCCCCTTTTTCCTTCCTGGGAATTATAATTTTTTTTATATTTTTTTTTTTTTAAAAAAGGGCAAAACGGCAACAAAGTAAAATTCATGCCCCGCCCCACCCCCCCCGCCCCCACCCCTCCCCAGAGGTACACAGAATCGGGACAGGTTTGATGTATGGGTCCCTGGGACATACACGATACAAACATGAATCAAACCTCCGAAACAATGGATTAGGAAGTGTTAAGAAACTCGCCAAACCAGACAGGTCAAATACATCAACTTGACCAGCTTTGGGTCACGTCGGCTTTATTTATTTTTGTTTTTGTTTCTCCCCTCTTATATTTGGAAATAATGAGATGATCAACAAAAAGAAGAAGTCGAGTGTGACACGTTGATACACGAGTGAGATGTTTTGGATTTGAACCAACGCGCTCAATATGTCTTAGGGTGCTTCACGTCTTCGTTATTAACTTGTAACGGGCTGGAGGAATAAGACGTGGGGGTGGGGAGGTGGAAATACTTCATTTTTTGTTTGTATATTTTGTGCATCCAGCTCACGGGGAGGAGGGTGGAGGGGGGGAAGGGGTGGATGACGACGATTTTTTTTTCTTGGAGTCGACGCCACATGTGGGTTAGTAAATTTGACCGGACTAAAGAAAAGATGGATGCCATGTTGTCGAGAGCTGAAATAAATTAAAGGTTTGGTGTCATAACACATTAAAAGTTAGTCAGTGCGCTTCCAGTGTGAGACGAGAGGAGCTCACAGGGCGTGGTTTGCCCATGATTGATCTAACTGCATCCACTTCAGTACACTAGGCCATTATTTCCGGAACTAGATACCAATAACATATGATAACTAAATGACCTAAAGTTAGTTGATGTGTACAATTTTTTTAATTTTATTTTTATTTATTTTCTTAAGTAATAAATGTAAAAGAAAAAAAAATTCGTTCAATGGGACCGGAAGTCTGGTGCGATGAATGGCGTTTATTTTTAGAACACTTACTGATTAAGTAGGGCGGATAGGGGCCTAGAATTCTAAACCAAAGTGAGACGGCCGCCAATCTTTCTCTTCATGTGTACATGTACTAGATCACTCCATTTATACTTGAGCAGCTCGGTAGAGGTGCCAACTACTTTCTCAAATAGTTATCCAGAATATATATGAATAATATCTAGAATGTACTAAATATATATCTATATAAATAATAGCAGTGTGGGTTTTGCGTTAAATCGAAAATAAAGAATTAATACAAGAGTATTCCAGTTTAAAACACAATCATGAAAAAATCGGATCTGCCCAAAACCAAAAATAACCAAGCCTACCGATCAAGCCTAAGTGGATATAACTCTATGCAAAGGTTTTGCTGCAGGGTACAGCTAGTAGCAAATAATCAACATCGTATATCTAATTGACAAAATAAAAATTATCCAGATCCGTTTTTTATTAGCATTTTATTGAATTTAGATTTCTAGAAAAAAAAAATCGAGATCTTGATAGCAAAAAAATATCCGGATTGGCCGCCCTCAGTGAGTTTCATCAATGATTTACCACAAAGACGAGATTGAGAGCTTGAGTCATCGAACACAATAGGATGTACTTTACAACACCAACTTGGATCGAAGACGGCAATTGACAGCGTGCGTCTGGCGGAAATAAAGACAAAACCAACAGACGAACAGACAGACAACTGTTTTCACTTTGCCTGCATAAGTGACATTTCGTCACAAGTGTGACATTTTCTCTGCCGTGACGTAAATCACTTTATTATGTCTTGCCCCTTAGACTAACTTAACATGGCAATAACTTAACCCTTCCCACCCAATAACTCGCAGAGGTGATCACACGCCCCCCCCATCCCCCTTAATTGATTCGACAATTGTGGTAAGCAGTAAACAACTTGTGGAGTTACAGTACGTCAGAGGGATTCTGATTTATTATATATATATATATATATATATATATATATATATATAGAGAGAGAGAGAGAGAGAGAAAGAGAGAGAGAGGTAGAGAGAGAGAGAGAGAGATGAGAGATAGAGAGATAGATAAATAGAGAGAGATAGATAGCGAGAGAGATAGAGAGAGAGAGATGAGAGAGAGAGATAGAGAGAGATTGATGGTGAGAGAGAGATAGAGATAGATAAATAGAGAGAGAGAGAGAGAGAGAGATAGAGATGAGATAGGTACAAGATTACCTGTAATGCCATAATAAAATTAGATTTGAAATGATGTGGAAGGGGTGCAATTGGTAGTGTGGGGTAGTGGAGAAGGGGGAGGGAGGAGGGTTTTGGAGGTCACCTAGTTTGCATTATTCTTAACAGCGGGTCTTATAGCAAAGACTAAACGTTAAAAGTCCTTCTTAAGACAAATTCGAATTCCAAGTAATCAATGACAATACGTTTTATTGAAAAAAAAATTCTCTCACAATTCTCGAAATCGTCCTTAGCAACAACAACCAAAAATAGTGTCATGTTTATTATATTCTAGTTACTTCTTTAACCACAGCATGTTATTTCAGATCAATATATTGTGATCCAGCATTGTACTTTTACAAAAAGTAAAGCCGTGAAAAATAATGGAACAAAATTGAAGAATTTTTACAGTAAATGAATCCAGCTTTTTTGGGTTTTCCCAATTTTTTGTTGTATTGTTTTGTTTCCTCATTCAATTTGAATTAAATTGTTTACATGAAGCACGTCATTTATTTCGCAGACATTTTACGTTGTTTTTTGTTCTTATTTATACATGTCAAATAATTCACCATTATTATAATGAGACGCCATTAACAAAAATTGGTCCATCAGCTGTGTCATCTGGTGTGTGCACGACACACTGACTCACGCACACACATTTACCTTCTAAAGTACATTTATTGGTTTTCTCCCCTTGATACTATATATATATATGGGGCTCTTCAGGGTAGTCATTAGGAAAAGTCTGAAACTTTCAAATATATTTGAGGGCCCCTAGGCAGAAACTTTCAAATATATTTGAGGGCCCCTAGGCAGAAACTTTCAAATATATTAGAGGGCCACCTAGGCAGAAACTTTTAAATATATTTGAGGACCCCTAGGCAGAAACTTTCAAATATATTAGGGGGCCCTAGGAAGAAACTTTCAAAAATATTTGAGGACCCCTAGCCAGAAACTTTCAAATATATTTGAGGGTCTTAGGCTGAAACTTTCAAATATTTTAGGGGGCCCTGAGCAAAAGTAACTGTTGAGGGCCCTGATAGCATCAAGTTTATACTTGAAAGGGGTCCCTTCAATACTGGGGGGACCCCATGTAGGAAACCTAGTTTGCCTACCCTAAGAACGGCTCTGGATATAATCACTTGTCCCCTTACCCCCAACCCCTCATCAAAGCGCTGGCATCGAACCCCCTCCGCTCTCAAATAAAGAGTAATATTGTCTACAATAATAAATCCAGCTCTGCTGGCCAAAGTATACCATATAATATGTCTAATCCTATTACAACTAAGACACAAATTTTACTATAAAAAAAGCAAAACTTTCTTGTCTTTCTACTAGATGTAAATTACTAGAATGTTACATATGACAGCGTTACAGTTCTTTTTTTTTTTTTAGTTTTTTTTTTCGTTTTCATAAAAAAAAAATTGATAATCAATATGATCCTGTACCTCGCTCAAGTGGAATCACACCCATTTCAAAAAAAAAAAAGGGTTACAATGACGTCATTGAGCTTATTTTTTAATGTTTAAAAGATACTCTCCATCCTTCTGTTACAATGTGTTTTAGATTTTTTTTCATATTTTATAGATACTCTCCATCCCAATGTTGCAACTTGTTCTAGATTTTTTTTTTAATTCACCTTCAGTTTTTAAAAAAAAATAACAATGAACAATTTTTAAAAAAGCGAGCACACATTTTCTTGTTACTGACGAACAAATGTTGATTTAGTATACAAACGCAATGATTCTTTATAAAAAAAAAATATTTGTAATGATAAAATTAGTAATATTTTTACTTTTTAATGCATTTTTTTTTAAATAAAAAAATCTTTCATTCTTAAAGCTTTTGTATTTTGTTATTTTTTTTTTTACTTTTGAAAAAATTAAACTATCTATTAGTTTTCATCCAGTATGACAATTTAATTCATTTGGTAAGTCGATATAGTAAAGTAAAGTAAAGTTCCCTTAGCCCTACTGGGCCATCGGGGCAGATGAAGTGTAGAATTCATCTGTTTCTATAACCTCAACATATTAAGGGATTGTGTGGTAAGTCGATAAAAGACAAGAAATAAGTTTTCACTATTTCCTTCCCATCTGTGCAGATGGCTACGAATCGTATGCATTTCGATTTGATAATCCCAAGGCAAAGATATTACACCATGAACATTACTAAAACGTAAATCGCCAAGTGAGTTACAAGACTTAAGGACGAAGCCACAAACGCAACAGATAGTGAATGTTGATTAAAAGCTTGTAAAAATAGGCAAGCCAACACCTCATACAATAAATTCATAAATTTAATAAGTTGTACATTTTGTGCGTTTAAGGGGTTGGTAGTATATGGGTTTATATATATATATATATATATATATATATATATATATATATATATATATATATATATATATATATATATAATTTTATTTTGATATATATTATTTTCAAATGATCGATACGCTGTGACACAGGTAGAAACAACAAAATCAATCTATACTTTGTAGTGAATGATTAACTGACGGAAATTTGGTGGTGCAAAAAAAATCGATTCCTTGCATGTTATCCACACGTGCTAAGACAGACTGGAATCGATTATTTCTCGCCACTATGCTCGGTTAAGGATCGTACATGACGAGACACGTCCTAGCGAAGTTCACGAGTAATACACGGATGGGGTAAAGGGGGTGGGGGTAGGATTAGAGAGTGGTGTGGGGAATGTCATATGTTTGCGCATGACCTCACACCTAAATCACCTGCAGAAAATACACCGGTGAAAGAAATGAGTTGCAAGGATATTGAACAGAAAATAGTGTAAGATTTAAGGTGTGTGGCGGACAATCTGAGGTGTGTGGCGGAAAAAAATAAGGTGTGTGTGGCGGACAAAATAAGGTGTGTGGCAGACAAATAAGGTGTGGTGGCAGACAAAATAAGGTGTGTGGCAGACAAATAAGGTGTGTGGCAGACAAATAAGGTGTGTGGCAGACAAATAAGGTGTGTGGCAGACAAATAAGGTTTGGTGGACAAAATAAATTTCGTGGGAGACAAAATAAGGTGTGTGGCAGACAAATAAGGTGTGTGGCAGACAAAATAAGGTGTGTGGCAGACAATAAGGGACAAAATAAGGCATGTTGCAGACAAATAATGTATGGCGGACAATCTAAGGTGTATGACGGACAATCTAAGGTGTATGGCGGACAATCTAAGGTGTGTGGTGGACAATCTAGGGTTGGTGGTGGACATTATGAGGTAGATCTCAACATATTTTTTTTAAAATTACAATGAATGGATCGAGAAGCAATTTGTAAAAATAAAAAAAGTACAACTTTAACAGTGTATAAAAAGTCTATAAAAAGTCTATAAAAAGTCTTTAAAAAGTATAAAAGGTCTATTAAAAGTCTATTAAAAGTCTATAAAAGTCTATAAAAGCTCTATAAAAAGTCTATAAAAGTCTATAAAAAGTTTATAAAAATTCTATAAAAAGTCTATTAAAAGTCTATTAATCAACAAAGTAATATTTACATTTTATGACGCTTTTACTCTTTTTCTACTTTTTGTAATTCCTTTCTTCTGCGCAGGTGTGTTGTGAGAAAATACAAACAAATATATATTTTTTTCAGGTGGGTCGCTAAGCGTCAAAGCTTTTGAAAATTAATGATTTTATTTTCACCGAATTCGAAGTAGTTACTAATTAAATTTTTAAACAGAATCCTTCAACCATCAAATTCAATTAAATCAAACAATTTCTCAGTACAATACAATAGTATTCCAGTTACAATCATGAATAAATCGGATCTGCCCGAAACCAAAAATAACCTACCCTACCGATCAAGCCTAAGGGGATATAACTCTATGCAAAGGTTTGGCAGGGTACAGCTAGTGATATATTATTTTTGTTTTAATGAGTGGTTAAAATAGAACACGTCAAAAGTATAATCAATACATCAGACCAGAGAGAAATGTCAATACAGTACATTTACTAAAACTGGAAGTATACATTGAAGAATAGGTTAATTCATACGCAGCGATGACACGCAAATTCGTAAAGCATTCCATAATTGTCGGACGCGGTGGCAGTTTAGTAGACAGCTCGAATGCTAAACTGTTCGGTCTCGAGTTCGAGTCCCGGTGTGTAGTAGTGCCGGGGCTTATCTCAAGTCCGATCGATGTCCCTAAGTCTACTCACTTCACAGTACCCAATGTTTGCTGGGGAAAGTAAAAAAACGGCTTTTCATCGAACTAGCACTATCCAATAATATATCCATGGCTACAGGTGAACTCTACCTCATCTGACCCTGATGGTCAGTATTGGCTCTACAAAGGTAAACATAAACTCGACCAGGTCATGGGCAACCTTCGGCTAGTTAAATACGCACGGCCCGTTTTGATGTTGGGTCTCAGCCGCCCAGAGCCGTCCACAGGCAATTTGGCGCCCTAGGCAGTCATCTATTAGGACGCCCATCCCTTCTGCATGAATAGTAAAGAAAGGTTTTTTATTTCTAAAATTTGGCGCCCCTAGCAATTGGCGCCCTAGGCAGCTGCCTATGTCTAGAGCCGGCCCTGCAGCCGCCGCATTTAGATCTGACGTACTTTCGTCCACCATCTGCTCCATTACAGGTCCTTGTGTGCCAAAATTGTGAACCTATCTTGGCCCGCGATTCAAAATGTGTGCCCACCTTTGGTGTAGGTCGTTAAGTGGAAAAAGGCTTGCCGATGCTGTGTTAACCCAAGGGTCGGCAACATGCGGATCGCGAGCCGCATGAGACTCTTTCGATATCAAGTTGCGGCCTTCCAGTTCAATGCGGAAATAATTATAATGATGTTATTTTATATACCTATTCCTATTCAAATACCATAATATTGAAAGAACAATTTGAGTGGCTCTTAAAAAAAAACCTGAGAAAATTGTTAATTATAACCTTTGGCTCTTCCATCTCAAAAGGTTGCCGACCCCTGTGTTAACCTATTAAAAGTTTTAATTTGTTTCTTAGAATGAACATATTTTCTGTACAACTAACATTTCTAACGCGCGCAGTTATCAACACGGTTATTCTATTAATATTGTTTTTATATTGCATCTATTTTTCTTTCAAAATAATAATAAAAAAAAAACATAAATAATTATCTAATTAGAAAGATTTTATTCCACTGACAGATGCCACGAAGAACCTGAATTGAATTTAAAAAATATTTTTTTTCGTCTACTAATTCTAATAATTCCTTTAGGTTTTTTTTTTAATTTTTAATTTGTGCTTCAAACAATTACACATAAATTAGTTTGTTTTGGTGCATAGCTATAAATAATAAACCACTCTGATTGGATGATTCCGGAGTGACGTAAAAGTACATGAAAACATTACACACATTTCATTTATTTTTTTTCCTCCCTTGACCCAACCTCCATCTTGGGGCGTATGTTGTTTAATTATAATCACATAATCTCAATAAAAATATGATGTTTTATTTATTGTATTTATTTATTATTTACTGTTTGTTTTTGTTTTGGTTTAAACTTATTTAAATATTTTTATTTCTTTCTTTCTTCTAATGACATCAACGCGTGAGATTGGTGTAAAGGAAAAAATTATTTTTTTGACCATGTGTAGAGCGTGTGACAGACGATAGGATAGTTTTTGAAAATTTCACAAGTTCGGAGCTGCCATTTTTTTTTAAATAGACACCACGGGAGGGTGCTGGTGCGTGTTTTATGACGGAATGGGGTGGGGGCGTTGGGGTGGGGGCGTCGGGGTGGGTGGGGGAGAGAAGCGGTCAAGACATAGCTAAGTGCGTCTAATATATTTTACGATCAAAACTTTAAAACATAAGCGTGTGCTTCTATCTAGATACATAGATTAATTATTGATGTCATTATTACTACTTATCAACTATTGTAATGACATATTAATTCAGTATATTGTAATCACCCAGGCTTTTATTTATGATAATTTATAAAGAATATGTGCATGATATCAAGAGTTTTTGTTTTTATGGTACTTTATTGTGCATTTTTTAAATACAAAAGCAAATCTTTATAAATATATATATATTTCTTTTTTTCTGGTTAGGTTTGATAGAATTGAACTTTCTATTGTTTTGCTCACAGCTATATAATTTATTCATTTGGCAACCCTATATAAAAATTTTAAAAAAGCATGACCATTTAGCGTTCATCAGCACCGGTTTCTAAGCATCATATTTATTTTAACATGATAATTTCTTTGCGAATTTTTTTCCCTATTCAAAACACTTTTAAAAACTAATTCACTAGTTCATCGTTTATTCATAGACTAGAAGATATTTCTGTGTGCAACACGTAATTCAGTAAAGAAACGTGTTCAAAATCGTGTACTGTTATGTAGAACCTAAAACTTGCCTAGTTGTATCATTCTCACTTAAAATTAGAATATGTTCGGCATAGACTAACACATACGCACATAAAATGTGAAAACTAATTTAACTTATACTATTTAACATAGCAATACTTTATCTAAAAAAAAACCAAAAACACCGAACATCTTTTATTTTGTCTTAGAGAGTTCCACACAAGAAAACTGTATTCCTGTAGAAATAAAAAAAAAATGTCCACGAGAATCAATGACGACATACACAACTTGGTAAGATGGTTTCTAATACAGAAGGTTACCACCCCGCCATGTGAACCACTTAGACCACAGTTTATTAGCGTCCCCAGACTCCTAATTATATGGTGGCTGCCCTTCCACCCTTACTATAGATCTCCTCTTAGACTTCCTGTCTCTCACCCCCTCCCCCCTTTATGCCAGCTACGCCCTAACCTCCATCCCGTCCCCACACACCCTTTTGTTAGGGAGGCATCGCGGGTAGACCGACTCCAAAATTCTGAATTCTATTTTTTACTTTAACTTTCACTTTTATTTTTAGTATTCAATCTCTCTCTCTCTCTCTCTCTCTCTCTCTCTCACACACACACACACACATACACACACACACACACACACACTATCTCAGCCACACACACTCTAAATCTTTAAACCGTACACACACACCCACATTCAATAGCGCACCCTTACACACACTCTCTCTCTCAGCCACACACACTCTGAATCTTTCAACCATACACTCACACACCCACATTCAATAGCGCACTCTTACACACACTCTCTCTCACAGCCACACACACTCTGAATCTTTCAACCATACACCCACACACCCACATTCAATAGCGAACCGTTTCTCTCTCTCTCTCTCTCTCTCTCTCTCACACACACACACACACACACACACACACACACACACACACACATACAGCTCATCGTATTGTACGAGTACTTTTTTTTCTCTTTTGCCTGACTACAAATCGAAGAATTTGAATTAATGCATTCATCGATTCACTCTTCTCGCATCTCGGATCACAAATAAACATACAAGATGAGTTGAATCAATGCATTCATCGATTCACTCTTCTCGCATCTCGGATCACAAATAAACATACAGGATGAATTTTTTTTTCCCTCGCTTTAAAGTAAAAGACCTCGGTATTTGTCCGGATGACATCACACGTTGTCATCTCTCGTGTAGGTTTTTTTTTGTTTACAATTTGTCTGTTTAATCACCTTTTTGTTTGTTCTTGTATTGGCATTGATGTTCTTTGTGTTACTTTTGATGTTCTTGTGTTACTTTTGATGTTCTTGTGTTACTTTTGATGTTCTTGTGTTACTTTTGATGTTCTTGTGTTACTTTTGATGTTCTTGTGTTACTATTGATGTTCTTGTTCTAGAGTATGCGTGCACTTTTATTCCGCCAAATAAATAAAAGGATGAGTCGCACGCTGTGATCTACTAATACTCACTCAGACTTGCATGTTTATGTGCCAATTTCCTTGTCTGGGAACAAACATATTTTTGTTGTGTCCGCAAATGGAGTCTTTTTATGTACATTTTTTGAAAGCGAAAACTAGATACATGTTTTCAATAAGAAAGGGAGAAGGGTTAAAACGAGTATGGAAAGGAGAACAGAGGTGGTCTTGGCTAAACGCGGGTCTAGGTCGAGTGTCGTATGTGGGACCTGGAACGTACAATTAGGTAACAAACACACTCCAAACTCTGGGGCCCCTTAGGCGCTGGCTGAAGCCCCCCCCCAAATAAATAAATAAAAATGTTATTGCTGATAGTGACTCATAAAAAATTGACAAATATTTGCCTTTAAAAACTTGGAACAGCCCCCCCCCCCCCAAAAAAAAAATCCTGGGTACGGTACTGCTGGAATGTATTGTTAGAATATGTCCAAAAACAAAGAGGCAGCAGGTTTAACTGTTAACAAGTTATACGCAACAGGTTGGGAAAGTCGAGTTAATGACGTGAAGGTAATTCGATACCAAACAGTTGAAATTAAAGATGCACTCATTTCAATGGCTGGATACATTTCCCTGTCTGGACTACGTGGAACCCAGTCCCGTGCAGAAGGGAATAGCACAAAAAATGCTCGATTTCAAGTTTATTAGTTCATTAGTGATTTGGTATGATGTTTTATTTGAGATCAATATATCTATCAAAACATTTGAAGAAAAAGATCTTGATTTAAAAAAAATCTATTCAACAATTGAACACAAGTAGAACAATGCTCCAGAATTATAGAACAGATGAAGGGTTTACCAAAGCAATTACAACAGCTAAATCATTGGCTGAAGAATTTGGTATTGTGTGCAATTTACCTACGGAAATACAAATAAGATCTCGACTAAGAAAGGACAATTTGACTATGAAGTTTCAGACGATCCAATTCTCGAGCCAGAAATGAATTTCAGAGTACATTTCAACCAGATATTGGATACCGCAATTCAATCAGGTAATGATCGATATATGCAGTTAACATCTCATAGCGATTTATTTGGATTTTGTATGACATTAAAAAACTGGAGAAATGTGATAAAAGAGAGCTTTTCAAAGATTGCATGGACCTTTCAATTAACTTATCTATGTGGAATAGGCGTGGTTGCTCTTTTTCCGAATGTGTACGTGACATTGCGAATTTTGCTTACACTTCCGATAACAGTGGCGAGTGCAGAGAGAAGCTTTTCGAAGCTCAAACTCATAAAAACACATCTTCGTTCTACCATGTCTCAGGATCGTTTGGTTGGTTTAGCTACAATATCTATAGAGAAAACGATTGCAGAAGATTTGGATCTGACCGAAGTAATTGAAGAGTTTGCCTCTGCAAAAGCTAGAAAAGCATATTTTTCTTGAATTCTCTTCAATCTTTTTAACGCTTAATAAATATGACATTTCATTTTTTTCATTTTTCATTTTTTTTTAACTTAGAAAAAAAAAAAACTTCCTAAAACACACTACATATACTTAAAACTCTGTAACTTTTATAAAGATGCCAAATTTTAAAAATGTATTATAATAAATAGCATTTATAGAGTTTTCTTAGAAAAATGAAACTAAAAAGGGCGGCATTTTTGTCCTTGCCTATCTCACACAAATGTCTAAGGCCGGCACTGCACAGACAAGACTCATTTTAAAACGGTTGGGGGGGGGGAGGGGGCTAGATTTCATTAAAAAAGAAGTATAAAAAATGTAATACCGGTACTTTAGTTGCCGTAGTAAAACATTTATGATACTCTCTGTACTTTATTAAAAATCACATGTTTTTTGGATGTTACTATGTATAGTATCAACACATCATCGTATTAAAGTAAATAAGAATTTAAAAATAAAATAGATCGCTTAATAATGTTTTTCTTTAGTCAATAAAAATTGCACTTAAAACATATTAAAACAGTTATATGACAGAATAATTTATACTACTGAAATAAAATGAACTTTTTTTGTTTGTTAACATTCTTGTTAATGTTTGTTTCTAAATCCAAACTGGGGGATTACAGATGAAGATAGATGGATAGATAGATAGTTAGATGGATTGATATAGATAGATAGATGGATAGATAAATACATAGAAACATAGATGGATTGATAGATAGATAGATAGATAGATAGATAGATAGATAGATAGATAGATAGATAGATAGATAGATAGATGGATGGATGGATGGATGGATGGATGGATGGATGGATGGATGGATGGATGGATGGATGGATGGATGGATGGATGGATAGATAGACAGACAGACAGATATAAAATATGTATCAGTAGTCGTGCATGTACTACTAATGGATATGCTAGACTCCTGTACTACTACTACCACTATACACTACTTTGATCCCTCCCTCCCTCATACCTCACCCTATCGTCCATTCTAGAAAGTGATTGACGTCAGGGGTAGAGAATTTCTCACCCCCCCCCCAACCGGTCAACTCAAGGTGCTGGTGTGGACATAAACAAAACAGTTGGACCGGACACACAGACCACTTGACCAAATTAACTGTTAAGAATAAATAACATTAGAAGTACATATGAAATGTTGTGTTGAACCGAATGAAAAGTTGAATTTATAAACATAAGAGTACTGGAATGCATCGGATATGTAAGAAAAAGAAACTATTTTTTGTTCTTAGTTTGAGAAAATAAAATAGTCTCATTATTTAACGTAAAACCGGAAGCGGTAAGGACCAAAATGAAGGATAAGGGGCTGACTACATTCCAGGGATCGCGTGCCTTTGGTGGAGACCGTGGTTTTCATAATCTGCAATCAAATGGGCGTGGTATAGGGAGTGGCGCCGAGAGCCAACACGGGCCCCAGTGCAGGACGTCATTGCGGGCCGCCTCTTAATAAACAAAAAGTCGTGAAAAAATTGACATGGTCGGGGCGACCGGACCCCCTTACAGATGCGGGCCCCCTGGCAATGACCCCCCCCTCTCGGCGTGCCTGGGTATAGGGGGTAATGGACGGCTGGGTAGTGCTTTAGTAGCGAGTCTGATGTTCAAGCTTGAGCACGACCTGTTTTCTGTAGGTTATGGGTTTGAATCCAAGCAAGTCCCAGTCACCTACATATGCCTCCCGTGGTTCCTCCATTGATGTTGCACTATAGGCTAAGGTCAGTGTGAAAGAAGTCCACTGCGAAATACTCCCTCATCAGTGGTTTATACCCTAAACTTTACAGGATCTAAGAGATAAACATCCCATCAATACAGTGACTTGAAATAAACAAAACAAAATTACAGAGGGAGGGCAACATTCCCGTGACAGATTGCGGGCTGAAGAAATTTGCTGTGAGCGACTTTGGAAGGAAATTTCAACTTTTGTTAACATTACATTAGCCTACTAAACGCAACATTAGTGCGCTTGGCGGAAATGTATGTACACAAACTCAGAGAGTTGAAGACCAGCTTAGATGGAAAACAGGGGTGGGTTTAATTATCTTGGAACTGAAGTTTGACCAGGGCGGTCCAGAAGCTTGCGAAATTGGGAGTTGAACCCAAGAACATACTAGGTTTGGACTCCCACACTTCAAAAAAATTGACCACACAGAATTATCAAAAGGTTTTCACTTTCTATGCTGGAACTTTGGAAGGCCACTGACTCGAAACCCAGCATCGCTTGCTACATAAGGTGTCCACTTTCTTTCCATCGCCTATTAAACGGCACTGATGGCTGACTGCAAAGAAAGGGAGGGGGGGGGGGTAGAACAGAGGCCGAAAGATAGACTAGCCTTCTTTTCTCAGAAGGTGGGACACGTAACTAGTGTACTACTTGGGCTGTCACAGTTGACAATTAACGTCCAGCACTATGAATATATCAAAAAAGGAGTTGAATAAAAACGGTTTTTTAAAAAAAAAAAAAAGAAAATCACAGCATTAAATGATGGATTTCTGGGATGAAATATTAATGTCGCCAAAGATATAAAAATTTCGTTTTCAAAAAAGAAAATGCACTTAATCGATTAAGCTATTCAATCTAATTTATTATGTGGCTTATATAAGCAAATATAATATCAAGTATATTCCATTATAAGGCTGCGATGAATAAAAAGACTATATTCATTCTATTTCTCTGTGATAATCGCAATTTAGCAGGTCTATTTTTGGTTCTTCTCAATATTTCATGCCATACGAAATATTTTTTTACACAATAGAGAAAAACATAATCTTGTTTCTTGACCCCAAGGTCATTTTTTTTTCTACCTTCTTGCATTTTTTGTTGTTGTTGTTGTTATTGTTGTTTGCTGTCACTTTATTTTTAGAGGAAATTAAATATATGGGACATGAAATCATTATCGACTCCGCCCTCCCCCCTCCAACCCCCAGGCCCAAGTACTCCCCCCAACATTTGAAGCCACTCACAACGAAATTCCCCCCCCCTTTCCCCCAGGCGAACAATATAAGAGCACGTGAACGTGAGAAGTCAACAGGCAGGGGTCATGTGTATGTGTGCATCGTGAGCGGTGCAGCATGTTTGTGCCTGGAGGATGGATCGGAAGAGACAGAAGGGCGGAAAAGGGAAAAAGCGAATGGGGTTGGGGGAACGAGGGGGAGGGGGAGGGCCAGACAAGTTTTTATTTTTCGATGGGGCTTCATGAACCTGACCAACCTTCTGCAGAAAAAGGTTCACGTCCATGTAAAGTTTAATTTGAATTATTAAAAAAAAAAAGATTTGTTTTCCTCGGGTTTTCTTTTAGAATGACACTAGACTTTGTTGTGTCTTTTATTTCCGACAACTTTGGTTTTGATGACAAAAAGGTGTCATTTCAAAAAAGATGTATATTAAAAGAGGTTTCTATTTTTTTTTAAAAAAAAGTGTCTTTACAAAAAAAAAAGCTGTCTTTTTCAATCAATGAATTTTTTTTAAAAGTTGTCTTTGGGGTGGGGGGGGGGAAGGGGAAAGAGGGAGGGGTCCAAATATTTTAATATAAATTAATACAACGCTCAATACAAAGGTACCTAGGTGTATATGAAACAAAGTATGTGAGCGTTTTTGTTACAACAAGTGTGGGTCTCCGCGCTTAATGAGCTGTGTGCGCACACATGCGGTGGTAAGGAAGGTGGGGATAGTCGGGGGTAGGGGGTCTTCAAATACACAGCACTCCTTAAAGGTTAGGGACATGTTTGCTTGTCTGTGGACTGCTTTTCGATGTTTTTAAACTGTCTAAATCAGGGTTAGGGATTAGGGGTTAGGGGCTAGGGTTAGGGTTAGGGGTAAGGGGTAAGGGGTAAGGGGTAAGGGGTAAAGGGTAAGGTTTTAGGGGTTAGGGGTTAGTGTTAGGGGCTAGGGTTAGGGGTTAGGGTTAGGGGTAAGGTTTTAGGGGTTATGGGTTAGTGTTAGGGTAAGGGTTAGGGGTTAGGGTCTAAGTGTTTCACAAACTTGATTTCGCCTTTAGTCGTGCACATGTATCAGATGTTCTCAATCCGGTGGAGCACCTACCCCCAACAAACTGTTCCCGTACCCCCCCCTGTTGTATTCGTACCTCACCTTGGGAAATACTGATTTAAATCAAAAATAGTAATTTTAGGTTATTTTTTGTTACATTTTAAATTTATAGTTGAAGTAATTTTACATTAAACTTAAGTTCGTAGTTAAAGCTAGTTGTTATTAAACTTAAGTTCGTAGTTGAAGTTACTTTACATTAAACTTATTTTTTTTTTACGAAAATACAAAGTTCCAAATAAATGACTTTCATTACGTCGGTTTGACACGTCTCCTGTTGTGTGAGTTGGTCTTAAAACTAATGCGTTTTTCTTAGTACTTTTAATTCTCCTTTGTGTCAGAAGCACTAACATTGACTTTTCAACCTACTAAGATGTATTGTAATGAACTAAAGCTGTAAACCAGGAAACAAAAAAATACATTAGGTATGGTTAAAACCAATGTCTGGTCTGGCCGTTTATTTACTGTGTCTGGTGTTTTTTGTCTAAGCCGTCAATGTAGAGACCTGTCAGCTCCCCCCCCTGTCCTAGTTTATTATTACAGGCACATCCGTTGCCACTTTGACACGATACGTCAGTTACGTAGCAGACTGAAATATTTCCGAGAATTCGTTCAGAAGGCGGTAAACATTAATGTCAAACTCTGCGTCATAATTATTTTTTTTTTCCGAAAATCATTTTTAAAAAACATCGATCGAAAAATATAAAAATATCCGATTCCATTTATTTTGTATGTTTACTGTAATCGATACCGCCTATAAATATATTATGCTTGACAAGCGCGGTATCGATTACCGTACAGCCTGTAATATATTATTGGAGTAATGAACCCAGAGCTCCGAGGACGAGCGAGGAAGATAAACCGCCGGATCGTTAACAAGATGCCGAGTTACTCAGCCGGTTATTACTTATGTAATCGGGTGCTTATGTAAATAGAGCACAAGAGAGTGGTTTGAGGAATCGTTTGTCTATTTGTTTTCCTTGCGATACGTACTCGAGAAGTTTAAATACGGCGTGTTTGTCTGCCCAGCAGACTGTACCTTTCATTATCTTAGCGGTACGGTTGAATGAATATCTAGATTTTTTTTTTTTCTGAACTGCACGGCTGATAGTGTCTCATGTAAACGTTGGAAATATTTATCTTATACACAATATTGACGTGCGGCTGATGATAAAATATGTGAGTTGAGTGTTTGTATGTGAGGTGTGTTTGTATTGAGATATGTGTTTGTATGTGAGTTGTGTTTTTGTATGTGAGGTGTGTTTGTATGTGAGTTGTGTGTTTGTATGTGAGTTGTGTGTTTGTATCTGAGTTGTGTTTTTGCATGTGAGTCGTGTGTTTGTATGTGAGGTGTGTGTTTGTATGGGGGTTGTATTTTTGTATCTGAGTTGTGTGTTTGTATGGGGGTTGTGTTTGTATGGGGGTTGTGTTTTTGTATGTGAGGTGTGTGTATGTATGTGAGTCGTGTGTTTGTATGTGAGTTGTGTGTTTGTATGTGAGGTGTGTGTTTGTATGGGGGTTGTGTTTTTGTATGTGAGGTGTGTGTTTGTATGTGAGTCGTGTGTTTGTATGTGAGTTGTGTGTTTGTATGTGAGTTGTGTGTTTGTATGTGAGGTGTGTGTTTGTATGTGAGTTGTGTTTTTGTATCTGAGTTGTGTGTTTGTATGTGAGGTGTGTGTTGGTATGTCAGTTGTGTGTTTGTATGTGAGGTGTGTGTTGGTATGTCAGTTGTGTGTTTGTATGTCAGTTGTGTGTTTGTATGTAAGGTGTGTGTTTGTATGTCAGGTGTGTATTTATATAAATGAATGTGGCATTTAACAAAAATCCATCAAAAACCACCAGTGCAGACTCACTTGTAGACTTGTGCCTTCATTTATGCAGGTATTAAACCTGATTTCATGGTCACTAAACTTATGGCGCGGTGATAACTTGATGTCATTAATGTGCGAAAGGGGGGGGGTGGGGGGGAAGGGAGGAGGAGTTAAGGGAACATTCTTGTAAATCAGTGAATCTCGAACTATGCGCTATTCGTGACTCACTTAGAATCCCACATTCGCCACCCCTCCCCACTAACCTCACACACACACACATATGAAGAATTTGAAAAAAAAAATCCATCAAATATTACGTAATATTGATGAAATATATTTTAATTGAAATAAAAATTTGGCTATTTCTTTGCTTTTGTATGTGTAGGCCTACTAGTTAACCTCCAGTACTTTTTTTCCTTTGATTCAACCCTCTAAACAAAACTGATATCAACTCCCCTCCCCCCCCCACCCCCACCCATCCTCTAAATCCTTTTTTCTTCTCCGGGTAGCTACAAATTTCTATATCAACATGAGCATGTCAGATTTTCATTGCCCCCCCCCTTTACGTGCGGCCATTTTAGCGCCATTCATCTGACGCCCCTCCCCCCTGCCCCCACCCAACCCCCCCCTCCCCACCACCACTTATCACCACATCGATATGCTCATATGATACAAACACTTTCCGTCTCACGTGATAAAAGAAAGCCCCGACGTCGCCGGTGAACTCCCCTTGATGATGGATGATAAAAGCGAATCTCAAAATGTCCGCTTCTCCATTAACTTCCGTCTCCTTGTCCTCAATATACCCCCACCCGCTCATCCCCTGTCCGCCATGCTATAAGCTCATCAATACCAAAGAAGCTGCATATGCTGAGTCAAGTTCGGCAACTCTTCGTCTCCCTTTGCCCCAAAAACATGATGAATGATCGTTAATGCTTGGATTCTCTCCCCTGCTAATAAAACTTAACTTCTGGGTTTCCATCCACCTTGTTTATTTTAGTTTTTTTTTTATTGTATGACCTTTTATATGCTGTGTTGTTTTATTAATTATTTTATTTTTTTTGGCGCTTGTCCTGGATTAAACTGAAGCCTTTTTTTTTTATACAATTATATTTAACAGCCGTAGACAGGCTAAGACTAAAATTAGATTGTTACCACATATAGAGATAGTTACAGACAACTTTACTCTTTGCACAACTCTAGTTTAAAATATAATCTTAAATAAAAAAAAAATAATAGCGATTTGGGTTCTGCGTTAAATCGAAAGTAAAGAATTAATACAACAGTATTCCAGTTTAAAATACAATCATGACAAAAATCGGATCTGCCCGAAACCAAAAAAAAATAACCTCGCCTACCGATCAAGCCTAAGGGGATGTAACTCTATGCAAAGGCTTTGCAGGGTACAGCAAGTACACGGTCATTTGTCCCTCCCCCCCCCCCAACACCATGCTATTAAATCTACTAAGGCAACGCCCCTGTCTAGCAGATGTCCGGAGAACAAAGAGCCGTAAGCCTTTAATCAAGCTGAGTCTTTTTCGAGCCACACCCTGTGGGGTGCCTCTAACGTCCCCGTGGGGTGAGGAGCTTGTCGATGTCGCTTTTTTTTAAAGTCTGTATGATGACGTAGAAGCGTTCCGTAAAATTATATTTTAAGGCTAAAAGCTGTTGACATGTAAGATGACAATATCGCGGTGGTGTTGGCAAGCTTTCGGTCAAAGTGGAGAGGTTGATGAATTGAAAAAAGATTTTTAAAAAACAACAACAGATCATTAGAAATGTGCACAGCATTTTGCAAATGTTGCCAGTCTCACGTTGATGCTCAAAGAAAGTGTAGAGAGAGAGGGAGAGAGAGAGGGGAAGAGAGAGGAAGAGAGCGATAATGATAGACAGAGAGAGGGGGGGAGATAGATAGATAGATAGATAGATAGATAGATAGATAGATAGATAGATAGATAGATAGATAGATAGATAGATAGATAGATAGATAGATAGATAGATAGATAGATAGATAGACAAAAAGGGAGAGAGAGAGGGGAGAGATAGAGAGAGAGAGAGAGAGAGAGGGAGGGAGGGAGGAAAGTTTAGAGGGAAAGTATTTTTAGTTTCCCATTACACAGCTCATCCGTCGTTGATGTTCTTTGACCTTTGACCTGTCTCATGTTTTCAACAGATTCCACAGATCAGCTACGCTTCCACAAGTGCCGATCTCAGTGACAAATCGAGGTTCGAGTACTTCTCCAGAGTGGTGCCCCCTGACAATTACCAGGCCCAGGCCATGGCTGACACTGCACGCGCACTGGGCTGGACGTTTGTGAACACTTTGGCGGATTCAGGCACGTACGGGGAGAAGGGGATTCAAGCCTTTGTGGAGGCCACCAAGAATTCAGGTATCTATCTATCTATCTATCTATCTATCTATCTATCTATCTATCTATCTATCTATCTATCTATCTATCTATCTATCTATCTATCTATCTATCTATCTATCTATCTATCTATATATCTATCTATCTATCTATCTATCTGTCTGTCTGTCTGTCTGTCTGTCTATCTATCTATCCCTCCCTCTATCTATCTAATCTATCTATCAATCTAATCTATCTAATCTATCTGATCTATCTGATCTATCTGATCTATCTGATCGATCTAAACTATCTAATCTATCTATCTATCTAATCTATCTAATCTATCTATCTATCTATTTATATCATATCCTTCTATTTCCCATATCTTTTCGATGTAATATATTTATTTATGTATCTATAATTCTGTATTATATCTATCTATTATTCCCCATATATTTGTGTATTTAACCATCAATATATCTATTATCTATGGGCTACCAGTGGAGATCAGGGTTTGATCTGAGGTGAAAACACCAACGGAATTTTTGCCTTTTCCTTGCGAAAGTTGATTGAAATTCCCACAAAGCCACCCAGCTTTAAATGGGTACACCTTACTTTAGTTGGGGAAGTAAATACGTCTGGACATTGTACCAACCACACAATCCTTACACTTTATCTGTCCCGGACTGAAGAAGTATATATTTGTTTACCTATCTGTACGTCTAACTTTCTGTCTGTATGTATCTTTTAGCTCTCCCGAGTCTATTTTGAAGTATAAATAATTGCTTATTGTTTCACAAATATAAATTGAAATATTTTCCGTCCTATTAAGTCTTTTCTCACTTTGTAATCAAATATAAATAATTCCAAGTAATAAGACGAAAACAAAAAGGGGGGATTGTTGGGGTGATTAATAATTCTAAGTACGATTTCAATTAGCCAATTTTTCCTACTTATATCCCCCGCATCCCCGGCGGTAAATCGAGCCCTGAAGCACACACAATAATCTGTCACGCTATAATTAGACACGTCAAAGAATTCTGCTCTTTTACCTTTTTAATAAAAATACTGTTGGGTTGTTGCTTTGTATGCTGCTTGTATAACCAATCCTTAAACTTCTGCTCTCTCCATACCTAGTACACAGAAACATATCTTAGCTTCAGTTCATTTCTTCAATTATTACTAGCAAAAGATTGTCAGTCATTTAAAACTCATTTATCACGGTAAATGGCGTCAGTTGAAATAGGGCTCTTTGCACGGGGTTCGGGTCCTTTGTTTACTTTGATTCAAAACATTTCAACGCACAGTACACAACAAATACATTTCTAAGAAAATAAAACATAACAAAAAAATTAATGTATATAGAATACAAGCGCTAAATTATTAGGTCTTTTAACACAGTGTCTAAAATAGTTAACACAGTTATTCATGTAAACAAATCCCCCCTCCCCCTTCTCAATAGGCCCACAAATACAAGTGAAACGTACCATAGGGCTCGAATGGCGTAGGATTCTATTAACAGAGTTAAGACGTTGCGTGGTTTTTGTTTGTGACCACGGACCGTAACGCTGAAGGTGACAGGTTCAGATCCTAGCCTTGGCAGTCACCTATCTACGTCATCTCTGACGCCCTCCACGGCCATTGCACTCTCGGTTGTGGATGAGAAAAGGTCTATACTACAAAAATACGTCCCATTTAGAGTTGTTTTTTTTAATTATGGGATAGCCCTCGGAATGGTCAGCAAAGCTCCATTGTATCTCCTCACCACCACTCAACAAACATGTGGGACAGTGGCTACTGCACCCAGCTCTGGCGGGGAAAAGTTGCCTTTCGTTTCCTGATACATGTCACCAACAATTATTAAAAAAAAACAACTTTATAGAGAAGGGGGGGGGAAGGGGCTAAGGCAGAGACTTTCAAAGATATTGGGGGGTGGGGGGAGGAGCATGATAAAACTACAAAATGTGGGACCAGATAACCTCAGATATGATTGGATTTAAGTGCAGTAAGGTCAGTTGCCTAGTTTGCAATCCATAAACAACGGTGTTCGATATGAGTACTCATTGCAAAGTAATATGTTAGTGGATTAAAACTTCACTTCACCTATTCATTGCAAAGTAATATGTTAGTGGATTAAAACTTCACTTCACCTATTCATTGCAAAGTAATATGTTAGTGGATTAAAACTTCACTTCACCTATTCACTGAAACAATTAGTTTAAAAATCTATAATCTAAATAATGTACCCTGCATTGCCTATCGGTACAATAATTATGCATACAAAAAAAAAATGTATGCAAATCTCCCCACTATTCACACAACTATCCCTGTATGCCAATGACACAACCATACAGACACTTATACTTGCGCGACCATTCCACAGAATCAACCAATTAAAAAGCCATCAAGCCTGCCTGCTATTGACACCACCGTGTTTGACCTAAAATAAAAAAAAAACAACCCATGCACCCAACATAATCCTATCAAACCTCACTACTACCATTCTCAGACATACGGGCAACGTCAGCATTTTTTTTGTATTTTACCACAAATACTACCTACCCCCTTTCTTCCCCCCCCCCTTGGACATTTCTGTGAGTAATGTCCATCTCTGTAACACTCGGTGATGGAACTCACAATGTAAGAGTTCCAGGGAAGCTCCGCCACAACCGAAGGGTCAGTCAAGTGGTCTTTCTTTTTTTTATTTTTCGAGTGATTCTGGTACAGTCTATATTTAGAAAGAAAGAAAGTATTTCACTTCTTGTTTTGTGTCACCTACAGACGGGGAGTAACAACGCGAGCTTGTCTAGCATTCAAATGTGAAGGTCATCCATTTTTTTTTTAAGGTGTGAACTATGCACAAAAAAAGTGGGACTTTTACACTAGTTAGGTGATTCAAAGTTATTGATAGTAACGGGAAATTCCATGAACGCATCATTAAAATAATTTTTACTGTTGTAATACCACGTTTGTTTAAGTTGTAGTTATGAATAGACCTGTTTTTGTTTTTGTTTTTTTTTTGAGGGTGAGGGAGAGGGAGAGGAGGGGGAGTTGGCATATGCCATGCAAAGACTTTGACATATTTAAGGCGTGCGAAATTGGATACTATAGCAGGATATTTGACTTGAAATTTTGCTGAAAGGGTCATTTAGCAGGAATGGGGGGGGGGGAGCAAAGCGGATGTGCATACTTTATACCTATCCATAAGAGAAGTTCAAGTTATTAATAGATCGGTGACGTATGCACTAAACTAAGTCAATACAGTGGCGTGTGTCCATAAGTTTGTAGAGAAAAACGAAAGGAATTAATGTCTACATTTTAGAAATATGTTGATGTCGAGTAGATGAGAGAATTGGGGGGTCATCGTGATGATCTCGGGTTCAATTCCTTCTGACTGCTGGGAATTTTAATCTGGCCATCACGTCGGCGTCTTTCAACATCTATTTTTAATTGATGCCAAATAACGGTAAGGGTAGTTAATAGCAAATCGATAATGTATTAGGTAACAATAGTCAACTTTTCCATGGAACTTATTTACATCACACATTTGATTGATTCGAAGAATGGTGGAAAATCAAACAGAAGGGTGAATAACATTAATTTGTGTTAACAATGACAGTAGATATAAAGAGCGCTACATTACAGGATGTTAAATATTTTAACTTGGGTGCGTTATAAAATAACAGAAATGATTACCAAGTGTAATTGTCTTTAATATTGTATATATCTTTGTGATGATCGCAGTACTTGGGGCATTTCATTAAGTTGATTATCAGTTTGGTGGAAAAATTAAAACACCATGTTGATTAAGTAGCATTGACTTACTTTAAGTAACATTGAACTACTTTAAGTAACGAATACTTACTTCAGAAATGAGAGAAAAATAAATCAATGTGCGACGAAAAAAAAATAACGGAAGTTGTTATACTGTGCAGTGACCACAGTACTGAAGTAAGACTAACAAATAATGCAATGACCACAGTACTAATGTTACACTAACAAATAATGCAGTGACCACAGTACTAAAGTTACACTAACAAATAATGCAGTGACCACAGTACTAAAGTTACACCGACAAATAATGCAGTGACCACAGATTTAAAGTTACACTAACAAATAATGCAGTGATCACTGTACTAAAGTTACACTAACAAATAGTGCCGTAACATAAAAATACCAAATGTTACCTAAACAAATACAGCAGTAACATAAAGAGATATCCAAGTTATACAAACAAGCAGTGGGGTTGTAGCATACAAAGTTATACAAACAAGCAGTGGGGTTGTAGCATACAAAGTTATACAAACAATGCAGTGACCACAGTACTAATTTTACACTAACAAATAATGCAGTGATCACTGTACTAAAGTTACACTAACAAATAGTGCCGTAACATAAAAATACCAAATGTTACCTAAACAAATACAGCAGTAACATAAAGAGATATTCAAGTTATACAAACAAGCAGTGGGGTTGTAGCATACAAAGTTATACAAACAAGCAGTGAGGTTGTAGCATACAAAGTTATACAAACAAGCAGTGGGGTTGTAGCATACAAAGTTATACAAACAAGCAGTGGGGTTGTAGTATACGAAGTTATGCAAACAAATTAGATTGTTGAAAGTGGAACTTGGAGTAAGTTTGAACCGTTAAACCGTCTGGCCTATAGTCTTGTCTTGATGGAGATCACAATGGGCCAGGAACTCTTGAATATATTTGAATGTTTTGATCCAGAAGACCACACGCACACAACACAGATTAACGATATAACAGTCTGAGGGAATAGGTGCTTAAGTGTGTGTGTGTGTGTGTTAGGGCATGTTATTGTGTTTTTGTTTGTGTGTGTTGCGTTCATCTGAAAGGAATTTTATGTGACGGGGTAAAGCTGTCTGTTTTTCTGTCTACTTGGGACTAACTGTGATTGAAAGCCAGCTATTTGGTTTGTATGAATGATAGATACATTTAAAGTGATTGAATGCTAAAGTCTGCCTGCTGTTTGTTGTGTGTTTGTCTGGCGTTTGTCTGTCTTCGTAAGTCAGTAAAAGTATGTATGTATCATTTAAATGACATCAATTTGTATCTTATGTTAAAAGTCTGTCATATATATATATCGCCTATATTTGTCGTTTACGTTGTTTTCTATGTAACTATAATTACCATAGACACACCAGAGTGGAATGGAGTGTGGCTTTGATCACAATCTGTGTACGTACAGTCTTCTTACCCGATTAGACCAGGGGTCGGCAACCTGCGGCTCGCGAGCCGCATGCGACTATTTCGATGTCAAGTTGCGGCCTTCCAGTTCAATGCGCAAATAATTATAATGACATTATTTTATATACCTATTCCTAATGAAATACCATAATATTGAAAGAACAATTTGAGAGGCTCTATAAAAACTGAGAAAATTGTAAATTATAACTTTTGGCTCTTCCATCTAAAAAAGTTACCGATCCCTGGACTAGACCATATAATGGCGGCTTTGTAAACTGCACAAAACATGTCGTTCGAGGACATCTCATTTTGTGCAATGTTTTCTGCAGTCGGGGAGTGTAATGTCGCCCGTGAACTGACCGTAGGATGGGCAATTTTTCTTTGGCAGACTTACCAATTATAGTTCACCTTAAGAGGATCAAAACAAAGGAACTGCTGTGGGATTCGTTTATTTTTAAACCAAGAGATTTGAATTTAAAGATAATGAAGCTCTGTTTGAGGACGCTTTTCTGTGCTTGCGCGTTTGTATGCACTCAACTTACCACTTACCCCCCAATCACACTTCATCATGGCATACTCCTATCACACCCAATCTCAACATATCCCCATCACAGTTAATCACAACATAACCCGATCAAACCCCATTACGATTAACTCCCATCATACCCCCATCACAACATACCCCCATAACTACATACCCCCATCACAACAGACCCATCACAACATACCCCCATCACAACAGACCCATCACAACATACCCCCATCACAACAGACCCATCACAACATACCCCCATCACAACATACCCATCACAACATACCCCCATCACAACATACCCCCATCACAACAGACCCATCACAACATACCCCCATCACAACAGACCCATCACAACATACCCCCATCACAACAGACCCATCACAACAGACCCATCACAACATACCCCCATCACAACAGACCAATCACAACATACCCCCATCACAACAGACCAATCACAACATACCCCCATCACAACAGACCCATCACAACATACCCCCATCACAACAGACCCATCACAACATACCCCCATCACAACAGACCCATCACAACATACCCCCATCACAACATACCCCCATCACAACAGACCAATCACAACATACCCCCATCACAACATACCCCCATCACAACATACCCTATCACAACAGACCCATCACAACATACCCCATCACAACATACCCCCATCACAACAGACCCATCACAACATACCCCCATCACAACAGACCCATCACAACATACCCCCATCACTATATGCCCCCATCACAACATACCCCCATCACTACATGCTCCATCATACCCCCCATCACAAACTACCCCCCCCCAATCACACCCCCATTTTGGTGAATATTTGATGTTGACTCTCTTCATTGGTCGACTCGAAGACTGTTATGTGAGCCCCGATGGGCATAGCGCAGGTATGGGGCACCTATGTCCCCCCCCCCGTGGTACCTCCGTGGTTATTTCAGCCTCAGCTTGAGTCAGGTTGAAAGATGGGCCCCGTGCAACTCCTGTCACAATAGTGATTTTTCGGTCTAAAGATAACTATACCACACCTAGAGTGACATAGAAGGTCACACTGCTGTAGAAGTCGCCTAAATTTTACCCCCCCCCCCTCCCAGGAAACTTAAACTATCATTCAGAGGCCATCACTCAGAAACATAGATAAATAGACACAATCACAGCCTCATATCTAAACCTACAACCAGTTCACTATCATTTTTTTTTTAAGTAAGGCAAGTTAAATTGTAAACAGAGTTAATTCAATCGCCATTTTACTTTTCTATGTAAATGAAAAAAAAATCGATACACCAAGGGGCTATGCAGGACGAATAGCTTTTTTTATTTTTTGTTTCTTTAAAGTATACATGAGAATTGCACTTTTTATTTCTGGAAATAAATGTGTCCGTCCATTATAACCCATCTTTCAGCGTAGAGATACAGATCTAAATATAGATGCAAAGAGTAGTGCTAATGGAAGCGTAAAAGTCTATACGTACATTTGACCAATCAAATCACATTAACTAAATTGCTGCTGCATGCTTGAGTAAAGTGAATTGTTTAAGCAGAGAGATTTTCTTTTTTTTTTTCTTGTAACCAAAACAAACAAAAAATGTTTCGAGAATGTCTTCTCCTTTCTATTTTAAAATCAATACACAAATAAATTAAAAAATAAACAGTTCAAAGAAAAAATAAACATTTGACTAAAATGCACTTCTACATAAAATAAATAACTCCTTCTTCTTCTTCTTCCTTTGGTCCTACAGCCCATGTAAGGCCCTGGCCTGACAGACTACTCTTCTCCACTTTTTTCAGATCCATGATCTTCTTCCTCCCTCCTCTCTCACTCCTATGGCTTTAAGGTCTTTCTCCACTTCCTCTAACCATCTGCTTCTTGGTCTGCCTTTATGCCTTTTCTCATTGGGTGTTGCATTAAATATCTCCTTAGATCCTTCAAATATTTACAGCATGTTTTTTTTTTGTAACCCTTAACCAATATGGACATTTATTCGAACGAATGGACACATCAACATATATATGTATATGTGTGTGTGTGTGTGTGTGTATTATCATTACTAGAAATATACAGGAGCGTACCCATTGTAGGTATATAGAATATTTGTTTCCTTCAGATACTTATCAGTGGCGTAGCGATCTCGCCCGAGGAACAATACCTTTTTTAGCGCCTCCCCCCATTCAAATACCATATAATATTATATGTAAAATATACCGTTTGGCGCGCCGTTGTGAGTAGCGCCCGGGGTATGATGCTCCCCTTGCCCCCTCGCTACGCCACTGCTTCTTATCAACTATTGTTGACACATAGTTTATCTCAATATAGTGTCATCACTAGTGTTGTTTTAGTCCCAGGTTATATTTTAGTTTCACTTTTTATTTCGTTTTTTCTGTAATATTTTCAGTTTTCGTCTAGTTTTAGTCTTGCTTCTAATTTTAGTTTTAGTTTTAGTTCTCGTTGACGAAAAGTCAACATTTTCGTTAACGAAGGTTTTAGTTTTCGTCAACGAAAACAACACTAGTCATCACCCTATGGGGGGAGAGGTGGGAGACAACATAACATATTTCCACCCATTGAGACTGGGTATAGAGTACTCCCTTAACGATGGGTACCACATGGAACACAGACTTTAATTAACACTTATTTGTGAACTGCAGGCTTATAATAGCCCGCCTTTACATCATGTCATGGACTGAAAAGGTAGACCGACGCAGGCTCTAGTAGTCTGCAAGTTATGTAAAAGACCTCGACATTTGTAGCCTCCGATCATGTAAATAAAAGGGTTTTTAAAATTTAAATAAAACTAAATGCATTATATTTTCTGTTACATAAAAAAATATTGTAATTTTATTTTAAAAGAAAACGTAGTTATATTTTTGTTTGAGATTATAACCAACGTAAGCCATTGTTAAACAACAATCTATATATATTTTTTTTTAAATCAATATTCTTTAATGGCATTTCAATTAATTATGAACATTTTTTTAAAGTACAAAACAATCTATACTAATATTCTGATCGCATTCGCCATGACAAACAAAATGAATTCAAAGTTAATTGATTAATGTAGCATAATGATCTGATTGGAAGTAATAACGTAATTGATTCATTACTAATTAACTCCATGACCGCAAATTCCAGGCAAATGTTAAGTTCATTGACCCACTCGGGTCCACAGTCTGTCTCCCAGGGCCGGCCTTAGGGGCCACTGCAACCTATGAGGCCGCAGTGGGCCCCGCACTTTCATAGGCCCCGCGCTAATTCTAGGTGTAAAATTATTAAATTTGAGAGCGTTCATCTTCATCGTGATGACGTACGAAAGTTTACAGCGAGCCTCGAGCAAGCATTGACGTCATCAACAGACCAGTCAGCCGATTTATGTGGGCGAAAATTAGCAGACGAAATGGAAACTTTAAGGCATATTCTGCCAAATACCGCCAAAACCCCGGTAGAAATTTTGGCTTATCTGTCCACTGATGAAAGATACACTGCTTTCCCCAACTACTTTGTTGCACTCAGAATTTTTTTTTAACAATACCCGTAACTGTGGCATCTGGTGAAAGAAGCTTCTCGTGTCTCAAACTAATTAAGAATTACTTGAGGTCAACAATTCACGAAGATAGATTGAACAATTTGGAAATTCTTGCTATTGAGCGTGGTCTAGGTAGGAAACATAATTTTGATGATATGACTGTATCAACCGTATGACTTCGTTAAACGCAAGGCTCGTAATGTTAATTTGATCGTGATTTTGTAGTTTTTAAAGAATAAATAAAATACAAAGACGAATTTATTTTCTAAGAAGAAATCTAAAATTTTCACTTATTACCCTTATCCCTAACCAGACTGGGCCCCGCGCAATCCGTTTCGCATAGGGCCCTGCAATCGTCAGGGCCGGCCCTGCTGTCTCCAGTTGTTGTGTGTAGCTAGTCATGGTTATCGCCCTTGCCTTAATCACACCCCCTAGCTAGTCATGGTTATCACCCTTGCCTTAATCACAGTCCTAGCTAGTCATGGTTATCACCCTTGCCTTAATCACACTCCTAGCTAGTCATGGTTATCACCCTTGCCTTAATCACACTCCTAGCTAGTCATGGTTATCACCCTTGCCTTAATCACACTCCTAGCTAGTCATGGTTATCACCCTTGCCTTAATCACAGTCCTAGCTAGTCATGGTTATCACCCTTGCCTTAATCACACTCCTAGCTAGTCATGGTTATCACCCTTGCCTTAATCACACTCCTAGCTAGTCATGGTTATCACCCTTGCCTTAATCACACTCCTAGCTAGTCATGGTTATCACCCTTGCCTTAATCACAGTCCTAGCTAGTCATGGTTATCACCCTTGCCTTAATCACACTCCTAGCTAGTCATGGTTATCACCCTTGCCTTAATCACAGTCCTAAATCACTCTAGTGTAATCACTTTTCTAACGCTTAACATGAAAAGTTCAGTCGCTAACTTAGCTAGTACTCAACACCCAATGCATGCATGCATCCAAGTAAAAAAAAAAGGGAAATAATTCTTAATATACAGCAAGGGGTGGTAATTGGTTATACAATAGTTATGTTAAAATGACTGGACAAGCTATAACGTATCTCATTGGTTGTTTGTTTTTTTAATTTAACACCAGTTGCTCGAATTTTAATCTTAAAACTTATAATTTAAAAATTGTTCAACAAAACAAATATTGTCAGGCGTTGTAATTTGTTGACGAAATACAAATGTTAAAACAACATTTTAAAAAATTGTTAATTTAATGTTGCATAACGCTTGCAGTTCGTGCCCTTTATTCTCTTTTCATTCTCTCTCTCTCTCTCTCTCTCTCTTTCTCTCTCTCTCTCTTTCTTTCTCCAAATTCTCCTTATTATACAATCCATCCTTATCTCTCTCTCTCTCTCTCTCTCTCTCTCTCTCTCACACTCACTCCCTCCCTCCCTTAATCTTACTCCCTCGCTGCATATCCTCTGTCCTTCTCCGATGATTTCTCTTGATGTTGCGTTAATTGAAGAACCTCCACATCTCTGACCAGGTCTGTGCATCTCACGAGCGGAGAGCATCCCCCGGGGGGCAGACGACAGTAAGCTGAGGGCGATTGTTGACAGTCTACTGAGGGGAGACAACAACGCCAAAGCCATTATGATGTTTGCCAATGAGGATAACTCTAGGTGAGGTGCTGCACACAAAACAACATCTCAGCACATATTTTTTTTACCTCCCCTTTCTAGTTAGAAATATTTTTTTTCAAAGTAAAACATTTTAGAAGTATTAAAACATTTTTTTAGCAGACAAAACACTTTTTTTTTCAATTTTCATGAAAATTGCGTTAAGTTCCTTTTTTTAAAATATTTATTAGATCAACAAATGTTTAAACTGACTTAATTCCATTTTATTAAATATTTTTTTTAAGCTACAAGCTAAACATTTAAAGGAAGTAAATATTCATATTAGAATGTGCATACTTTATGCCTGACACTTTATTTCAGCTTGTAACTTAAGGCAACTTTCAAATGAAGCGTTTTAACCCAGACTAGCCTTAACACACTTCTGGGCCATCTCATTCAGCCCGTCCTTGTACACCACATTTTTTTAGTGTACGGACCATTAGCCGGATACATATCATAGATGTCCTGGTGTATGTTTAGTGTACGGACCATTAGCCTGATACATATCATAGATGTCCTGGTGTATGTTTAGTGTACGGACCATTAGCCTGATACATATCATAGATGTCCTGGTGTATGTTTAGTGTACGGACCATTAGCCTGATACATATCGTAGATGTCCTGGTGTATGTTTAGTGTACGGACCATTAGCCTAATACATATCATAGATGTCCTGGTGTATTCTTAGTGTACGGACCATTAGCCTGATGGAGAGATACACGGTTAGGGTGATTGTGTGTTAGATTATGCAACCGGGGATTCAACTGACCTAGTTAGACGTGAGGGGGGAAAATTTTAGTTATTTATCAATTTATGGAAATAAAAGACTTAGCGTGAGAAACGATGAGACCGCAGGAGGTTAAAAATAGATCGAAAATGACTACAGTAGAAGAATGGCATGCAAGATAAGAGGATTACTGTGTGTCGTTAGTGTCACGGATGTCAATGTCATATCTATGCACACGTACTGATCACTTGGTCTGTTCAGTCGGAAACAGACATTTGACAAATGATATTTATTTATATGTGCTTATCTATGTGTCTATGCTCATTTGTACATGAATTATGTCTGTATAATATGAAACCGTGTGTATATGTCTTTACACCAATATGTGATTGTATGTTTTTATTAGAATATTTCCTTGTATGAATATGCCTGTATATGAATTCGTGTGTATATGTCTGTACATGGGCTTCGCTAGGAATTTTTCCAGGGGGGGGGGCAAAAATTTTCCAGGGGGGGGGGGAGCAAATAACAACTTTATGACATTTTTTTTAAATGTAAAGGGGGGGGAGCAAATGCCCACCTCTTATATGACATTTTTTTAAAATGCCCCCCATGAATACGCCCATGTGTCTGTATATGTGTTTATATGAATATGTCTATATATGCGTCTGATGTGCATATGGGTAAGTGCGTATATAGTTTGAAAACATTGTATTATTCAACTGTGTAATAGTTTTGGAGGGGGGAGGGTGTGGGAAGGTGGTCTGATGCTGAATGTGTTGTATGTCATACTACCATATGTACCTGTGTTCACATCCCAGGCGTGTTGTCCAAGCCATCAGCCGGCTCAACAAAACAGATTCCGTCTACCTACTGGCCAGCGACAGCTGGGGCGCCAAAGTCCATCCGGTGTACAGGCAGGAGGCGGACGCTGAGGGCACCGTGACCATTTTGCCCATGAGAAGTGTCATTCCAGGTCAGTCGGTCACCTCTTCACCTACTGTATAGACCACTCCCTCCCTCCCCCCCCCATTCCTCCCTCCCCCCCTACCCCATTAACATTACAATCATCTTGGTCACCTACTGTACAGACCCTCCCCCGCACCCCAGTTTCATCATAATCATCATGGCGCCCAGCTTTATCCCTCCCCCCCCACCCTCCCTATTTTCATTACAATGATATTAAAAATTTCTCGTTGAGTCTCACGTGGTGATAGATTAGATTATAGTTCAGGCATCAATGCCTTTAGGATTATTATTCAAATTCAACGTTTTTTTTTTCCTTTTTATTTTGATATCTTAAATTAAAAAAAAAAAAAAAAAAGCTCGATCGAATTTAGTGATGAGACAATTGATTGGAACCGAGATCAGAAAAAAATCGAAATCAGCTTTGGAATGGAGGTTGTACTAAATTTACAATTTCTGAGCAAACTATTTGGCGTTCAATGTAAACCGTTTTCCAGCTACAAGTATTGTATTCCATTAGGACTGAAAGTTTTATGTATTACATTTTGTAAACATGTTTATTTTTTCTGTTTTTATTTCACTCCAGGATTTGATGAGTATTTCTTGAATCTGACCCTGGAACACACCAGGAACCCTTGGTTTAAGGAGTTCTGGTCGGAAATATTTAATTGCACCATTGAAAACTTCCGTAATGGAGTCAGACCTTGTACAGGTGAGAGGCATTGACCTATTCGTGTGATAAATAGTACATTTGGGATAGGCCCCTAAACCCTTTACCCTTTATCTTAATGGTGGCTCTACACATAGTGATCATTGCTCTAAATACACTGTCATTCATCCAACCAAGTCAAGAGTTGATTCGTGCATCTAATGCATTAGAATTCCATATTTTTCGATATCCGAATCGATTTTCTATTCATATTTACACACACACACATACACACACACACACACATATATATATATATATATATATATATATATATATATATATTAGGGTGGTCCAGAAAAACAAAGTAACAGATTTAAGTTGTCCACAAGGTTATTTCTGTTCTTTATTATGTTAATAACAATTGTGCAAAATTTTAATGAAAACAAATAATATTTACAGGTCAACCCATTTGACAGTTTTTTGGGTTATCTCAAATGAAATAGTTATTGCCAATTATAGTTGATGATCGATTTAAAACTTAAGGTTAAAATTTTAAAGTAAATTAAAATTAAGAAATTAAATTAAAGTTGTAATTAAAAAATGTAACTAAAACTTACAATCTAATGAAAACCTTAGTTTTAAAATTTGACAGTTTCACAGTGGATAATCTATGACGACGACATAAGTGATGTCTTTGATGGAGTTGGGAAATTCCTGCGATGGTTTGCAACCAATCGAAGAATAAACTGTTTCTGTTCCTCATTCTTTGTCAGTGTTTTATTGTATTTCTCAATAAGACTGATTCCCCTTTCAGCTACATCATTTACAACTGTCATGTGTGCAGCCAGTTCATAAAATTTCTTGAAGACTGGATCAGATGTCCACTGTCCTGGTGGTTTCTTAAGGAATGTCTGAGACTTTTCTTTGCCTTCTTCCATGAGGACATCAAAGAAAGATGTCGTCCTTTCTGTCACCAGGTCCTCCAATTTCAACTGTTCAGATTCACTTGTCAACTTTACACGCCGAGGGATGTCTGCCAATGCTGGTCGAAGTAGATTTTGTACCATCTTTTCTTTGATTGATGCTGACACTCTGTCATCTAAAAGGGCTATGCCAACCAAATGTTCAGAGAGAAACCAGAGGTGCCTTGAAAATGCTTCATGTGCCTTGCTGGCAACAGTCTTATTCGGATAGGTCTTCAGATTTGATAAAAATTCGATGTCATTGAGAGGGGCTCGGATTGCAAGGGGTGCTTCGTTCCACTGTTTTACATAAACAAGACTGACAAAGAGAGCCAAACCTGTGATATTCTGGGATTCACGAACAGTCAACTTGAACTGAGTCTTAAAAAGAAAGATTTTCAGTGCGTAAATGGCTTTTGCCATCCATCTCGCATGATGTGTTGGACCGGGAGCTCGAAATTTCTCCTTGTCTTTGTGTCCACCAAGAAACCAGAAGGATAAACGTAAAAATTCCTGATAATCGTCCCTTGGGTGCTGTTTTTCAAGAGCACCTGGTAAATAGACAAGCATTTCCTGTCGCATGTTTTTCAATATTGGATCCTGAAACAGTTCATCACTTGCTGTAGAATAAGCATCTTGGTTCATTGATGGCCATTGTTTCTGAAATCGCTGGAATAGTGCAGTTGATGGACCTTCAGCTGGACCAAACAGAGACTTGAAAACATTTGAAAGGACAACTTCCATGACATGATGACGGCATGCAATCCAGACCATTTCAGTTCCCAGAGCTTCTTCAATTCCAACACATGCGCCCTTATGAAGCCCTGTATTGCTAGCTGTTGTGTCGAATACAAGGCCTTTGATCTGGGAACGCAGATTCCATTTCTCAATTACTTCAATGCAAGCATTTACTTGAGCCTCTCCTGTTCCTCTATCCATTTTTGGAATACCCAACAGTTTTTCCTGGCCATTCCCAGTAACAATAACAGCTATGCGATCCACATTTTCCTTTGATCCATCAATGTCGGGCAATATTTTACCGTCCCAATGCAGCAATAGTGGTCCTGCCAAAGAAAATTCTTTTTCATCCATTGCAGCAGCCCGTTGTCTTTCTTTTATTCTGGATCGTCTGATTGAACTTCGAGATAATGTTATTTCTGAAATGTCATGGCCAAGCGCCTGTGCAACAGCTCCAGCAACAAACACAGCTCCACGGTCTGGGAGGCAAACACGATCCAAAGCACCTACAACTTCAGGGGACTGGAAGATATTCTTAACTTTCTTTTTTGATGATGAAGCACCAGGTGTTGATGTTGACGTTGTAGGCGTACATGGCTGAGTTTGAGTTGGCTGATACTCCTCATCTTCTTCTGACTCCGAATTAGATGTCAACGAAGAAAGTTCACCTTCTGTTTCATTGAAGCCCTTTGTCATGCGTTCTTCATATCTCATTTTCACCTTTCTCTCTTTTTCCTCTCGTTGCCTCTTCCTGCTTTCTTTTGCTGTTGTCTTTACGTCTACTCCAGTCATGCTGCAGGAAAAAACATCTTCTCTTTGCATGCGAAGAAATTCCCGATCTTCTTCGTTCTGTATTTCTGTCATCACGTCCTTTGTCGCAATATCAAACAATTCTTGAAGGTCACCTTTAAACATGTCTTCTTTCATCCTGTCGCTTTCTCGTTTTCGTGTTCTGTGTACCTTCAGAGCCAGATAGTTCTGATGCAGCTTTGACAGTTTTCTGACACATGAGTCAACCCGCTGTGTTGGTATTCTGGCTCGCATCCAAATACAAATAACTGCATCACAAGTCATTTTATAACTTTCCGGAAGAGTTCGTCCTTCAGTTAAATGATGAAACTGGAGCAGTTGAAGTACATCCAGCATACGTGGCAATCTTGCTGTAGATAACAGAGAAATTGGCTTTCCAATCAGCCAGTGCTGTGGGTCGGATCTCAAACTGGAGGAAGCCATTGTTGTTTATAGTTTATTACTTGAAGAGTTCAATAGGTCAATTTCAGTTCAATGGCAATTTAGTATTAATTCAGTAACAACTACAAAATAAAAAAATAACATGCACGTTAGAATTCAGCACACAAGTAAGTAAGTAAATTAATTTATAACGTGTCAAAGTCGGACGTAAATCGCAAGCGCGGACACCAGACAAGTAATGTTGATAATGGGTTGACCTGTAGATGTTGCTCGATCAGCCTGAAATTTTGCAGGCCAAATACCTATACCCAATGGACAAAAACAAACCATGTGGAGCAATGATTCTACAAACTTAAACTTTTCAGTATGGTTTTCTGGACCACACTAATATATATATATATATATATATATATAAACCAGAAGTAGGTTTGTCCGATTTGGCCATCTCTCCGTTCATCTGCTCTTGTTTACATCAATCATGTTTATGTTCATCTAGCTGTACCCTGCAAAACATTTGCATAGAGTTATATCCCCTTAGGCTTGATCGGTAGGCTAGGTTGTTTTTTGGTTTCGGGGAGATCCGATTTTTTTCATGGTTGTATTTTAAACTGGAATACTGTTGTATTCATTCTTTACTTTCGATTTAACTCACACTGGAAATAAGTATTATTATATATGATATTTATACTAGCTCATCTACACACTTTATATACATGTGTTTTTGTTGTAGCTCTTACATTTCCAAATGTAACGAAATAGTTTTCCCACCCCCTGCCCCCCTGGTTTAAACCGGTTCCCGGATCCGTACGTACGTGGTCAGTTTATCAGTGAAAACTTTTAGCATTTCATCCAGTCAGTCTTCTACTTGATCTACTTTTGAATTTCTATTTCTATCCTATATTAGATAATATATGTTTGAAAGACTAAAAAAAAATAACAAAAAAACACAACAAGCAGACAGGCTACAGGGGGGCATGTACTCAGAAGCCCTTTTTTCCTATTCACTACCCTGACGCTGAATTCACCCCAGACCGTATTTGGACGCGCCACCCTCCGGCACCTTCACGTCACATATTGATTTTGTTTCCTCGGCACCCTGCTTCTCTCTTAATCTTATCATTAGCAGTTTTCTCCCCCTGTTATTTCTTGCTGTGGAAACTTGACCTACCCCCCTCCCCTCCCCTCGCCCCTCTCACCCCCACCCTCGTGTCGCGACCTAATTATCAACCCGACCTGTTCCTCCTGGGGGGGGGCAGACCTTGCAGAATTTACTTGCTGATTATTTTTTTTTGTTCAAATCTTATTTCATAACTCAGTTTATTCTCTGTTTTATTAAGACACAACCTTGTACTGTGTCAAATGTGTTAGGTCCCGTGGAATTCCCCCCCCCCCCCCCCCTCTGTTTTAAAAATTGTCTACTTCCGTCGAGAGCAATGTGTATTTTAACCAAAATGTGCTATTCTCCAGTAGTGAATAGATGTACTGCATTTAGATATCTAAACATAGATTTTAAAAGAAGAGGTAGCCAGGTTATGGCGGGTGTTCAGTGGAAGCGGAGGGGGTGGGGGGTGGGGGGGCGTTGTCATGGAAAGGCAAACTTGGCGACTGACTAGAACGCCCCCCCCCCCCCCAAAATATCTCTGAAATTATCTGCCTATCCCCAGATAAACCTAAGAACCAGTCTGTTGAGACGGTGATGTAAGCTTAAAGCACGCACACACGCACGCACGCACACGAACTCACGCACGCAAACACACTATTGTATTTCAAACGACTGAACCGTCGCTATGGTTACGATTGCTGTACGATGTTAATGTGCGTCCCCTAGAATTGGAACACCTGACTTTAGCGATACCCACCAGACTCGATTACATAACACCCTCGACTTCTTTTCTATCCTTCACCGACATCATCTACCTCTGATTACTCTATTAGGTCCCTTTAGATCACTTTAGGTCCCTTCACTTGTAGAAAGAGTGTTACCATACGAACATAAAAGGGTTGCTGCCCGGTAATGGTGGACGTGGTAGCTCGGTGGTGCTTTGATTGTGAGCCTGATCTGCAGGGGTTTAAATCCCAGAGAGTCAAGTCTTTCGTGGTGCATCCCTAGCCATTGTATAGTCGGAAATGGTGTGTGTGTGTGTGGGGGGGGGGGGAATGGCGATACACAAGAAAAATAATTTCTCATTAAAATTAGGTTTTATCACCGGATAAACATTTCGTCCTTAAATGGACTTTCATAATAATTGCACGCTCGTTGGACTAGTCCCTCTAAGGTGCACGCATGTGCGCACGAATTCACATCGCAGCAGGTGGGAAATGTTCCTTTTTGTCTCCCATGGTACCTCCACGGCCATTGCACTATCGGCTACGGTGGGGATGACAGAAGGGCACTGCAAAACCGTCTCATCAGTGGTTCATAAGATCTAAGCGATTTCATCTCATCTTTACAGTGACTTTACAGGTAGACGGATGATCGTGTTGTAAAGCGCCTGTAAGGATGAGATGAAATCTCTTAGATCCTATAAACCACTAATGGGACGGTTTATTTTATGGTGCCCTTATTTTATCCCCACCATAGTCGATAGTGCAATGGCCATAGAGACACCACGGGAGATATATCGGAACTTGAGCCATGACCTGAAAAATTTCCTTGGTCCTCACGGGAGATCGAACCAGGTACCTTCAGGTCGACAGTTCAGCGCTTTACCGCATGACCATCCGTCCTCTCACCTTCATATGTAGCCCTGTCCATTCTATTTCCGTTGGCACCCTCTGTAACTGCATCCATCTACAGTTCCTTGAAGAATGGGTTTCGGCCTGCTTTATTATTTCTTAACACATGACTTAACCATGCAAATGAAATAGAAAGTCTTAAATCGATTCCGTAATAAAAGTAAAACGCAAAGGCGCCGCAGTGTATTAAGAGCTCATTCGCTAAGGGCATAACACCCCAGCTTATCCAGACAACGCTAATATCAAGCTAACGATGACCTTAAACTATGTCCAACACTTTCCCCCCCCCCTCAATTCCCCTTTCCTTTATTTTCTTTTTTCTTTCTGTTGTGACAATGCTGACCTGAAGCACCTTTATCCATCTCCTCCTACGTGTTTCTGCCTCCTTTCCCCGAATCCCCCCTTTCCTCATATTTCTATAATCGCGCCTCAGTTCTCGACCCCCTGTATTACCCCCCCCCCTTCTCGGATTATATTGGGGTCTTGACCGTTCATCTGTAGACTCTCGTGTGAAAACATAAAATACTTTCAAGAGAAGAATCGATTCCTTGAATAGATCGAAATGTCTTCGATGCCATGACGTGAAGGAAATAGAACAAACTACAAATAAAAAAATATTACAAAAAAAAAATTAAATAAAATAAAATTCAGAATTGTAACGGTTCCAGTTTAATGGCGTCAAAGTATAAACAAAAGATATGGAATAACAGAGCTGACCTGGGAGGAAACGGGGAGGAAACGATTTCATCCAATAGTTAAACATAATTTTTTTTTTTTTCAAATGCTAATGTTCATTTGATTTAACTCCTCCTGTGCAAAGATGGCAGTTTATAATATCATAAGCTCTCTCTCTCTCTCTCTCTCTATATATATATATATATATATATTTATATATATATATACCTATAAGAGGCATTTGCTGTCTGTCTGTCTGTCTGTCTGTCTGTCTGTTCCCATATAACTCAAGATGCAGACAAACAAATAACGTGAAATTTGTTACACATACAAATAATTACATGGGGAAGGTTATAGGACAGGTTTCGTTTCATCTCGATGGGTAGTTTAATTGTAATTAATTTTTTTTTATTTTAATATTTTACTATATTAAAGTGATCTCGACGGCGCCATAAATAAAATTCCTCTGTGACGTCATTTCCCGATTCGAATAAAACTTGCGCGCTGGTGCTGTATTGTGCCTTTGTGCTGCAAAGAATTGTTGTTGTTTTTTCATGCTCCCTGATTTGTACAGTTTGAGGAAGATAAAGGAATGAAGAAGGATTTTAGAAGTAGTGTGAAGCCATAATAATAAGTATTTATATATATATATATATACATATATATATATATATAGAGAGAGAGAGAGATAGAGAGAGAGGGAGGGAGGGAGAGATGAAGAGAGAGAGAGGGGGCAGGAGGGAGAGAGAGGAAAGCAGGGTAGGAGGGAGGGAGGGAGGGGGAGAGAGGGAGGGAGGGGGTGGACAGGGGGAGAGAAGGAGGGGGAGAGAGGGAGATGGGAGAGGTAGGGAGAGAGGGAGAGAGAAAGGGAGGGAAGGAAAGAGAAAGGAAGGGAGGGAGAGAGGGGGTAGGGAGGGAGAGAGGGGAGGGAGGGAGAGAGAGAGGGTGGGAGAGAGGGAGAGAGAGAGGGTGGGAGAGAGGGAGGGAGAGAGATAAAGAGTGAGGGGGGCAGGGAGGGAGAGAGGGAATGAGGGAGGGAGGAAGAGGGAGAGAGGTGGAGAGGGGAGGGAGAAAGAAGGGAGGGAGAGAGGGGTTAGGGAGGGAGGGAGAGAGAGAGGGAAGGGAAGGAGAGAGGGAGAGAGAGGATGGGAGAAATGGGAGGAAGAGATAAAGAGAGAGAGGGGGCAGGGAGGGAGAGAGGGAAGGAGGAAGGGGGAGAGAGGGAGAGAGGGGGATGGGAGAGGGAGGGTGGGAGGTAGAGAAATGGGAGAGAGAGGGAGGGAGAGGGAGGGAGAAATAGGGAGGGAGAAAGGGAGGGAGGGAAAGGGAGGGAAAGGGAGGGAAAGGGAGGGAGAGGGAGGGAGGGAGAGAGAGAGAGAGAGAGGAAGGGAGGGAGGGGGTAGGGAGAAAACAGAAGGTAAACAGAAAACCTTATTTAAACCCGGTCAAAGCCGGGTACTTGCAACTAGTATATATATATATATATATATATATATATATATATATATATTAGTGTCAAGATGGTGCAAAGAGTATCTACCTAATAAGTAGTACTTAAAGTGTACCAACAAAAGACGTAGTACTTAAGGTGTGACTACCTATGAAGTAGTACTTAACTCAAGGTGTACCTACCTAAGATGTAGTACTTTACTTCTAGGTGTACCTACCTAAGACGTAGTACTTAACTTCTAGGTGTACCCTACCTTTGATATTGTAATTAACTAAAGATATACCGACCTAAGACGTATCTCCTGGTGCCCTAGTTTTCCCTGTTCCATGAGTGTTTTCCAAGTGAGGGCTCATTAATATTTAAATTAGGCCACGTTCGTTTCCACCCCCCAATGGAATCCTACGCCCTCCTCCCAACAAACACACATAAACAAGTAACTCCTACACATGCCCCCCCCCCGGCTTGCAACACATATGGAGGATGAGGATTGGGAAGGTGTGGAGGTAGGGGGGAGGTGTAATCTCTCATATACCTCTGGATTTTAATAATGTATCCTCTTAGCCTTGTTGCCATTTTGAAATCCTGGGTAAGACACGTAGAGGCTTGACGTGTGAAGGCCACATTCTGGTGCGGGTGGGTGGGGGGTGGATAGTGGAGACGCACCTCTGGATTACAGATTTATAACAAAGTGTGTGTGGGGGGGAGGTGAGGGGGTGTCATTCCACCTCCCTTCTCCCTCCCTCGACGTCCATGACTATTGTTAGCACGTTACGTTTATTCTGATGAGCTAATGAGCCCATAGGTCATTACTTGGCTTTGGGCCCTGTTACCGCTGGCTACATTAGCCCGACTTGAAATGGTCACATGAGTGAAAGAAATAGACTACTGTATACGTGGCTCCACCCCCCACCCCCCGCCCTAAGCAATGAAGCAACGGTTATATACTACTTATAGCCTTACAATAAAAGTCTAATGTTATGATTTGATTTTTATTCAACAGATTAATATATATATGTATATATATATATATATATATATATATATATATATATATATATATATATATATATATATATATACCTACATAGATTAGATAGATAAATATAGATAGATAGATGGGTTGATGGATAAATAGATGCAGAACAGGTGAATAGATAGATAGATAGATAGACAGATAGATAGATAGATAGATAGATAGATAGATAGATAGATAGATAGATAGATAGATAGATAGATAGATAGATAGATAGATAGATTGATAGATTGATAGATTGATAGATTGATAGATTGATAGATAGAGATTAATTGATTTTCTTTACAGTTCCAGGAGCGTAGAATATGTCCAGCGGGCTTAGCGGTACCCAAAAGGGCGCCGAACCAGGAAGGGGCGCCGAAAGGGCACTGTTCTATGTTTTTTGCACTTTTCAGAATGAGATGAGGGCGCACGAAAAATGTAACTCACAAGCTCTCCATAATAGTTGGCTACGACTTTGTTCATTACCTCTAAAAAAAATCTTTACACAGATTTCCTACTCGAATATACTTTTAAATATCGATTTGATTCATCAATTCATAAATCCCTTTTTTTTTATTCGCTATTGAAGCATCCATCATTAACAACTAAAATTGTGGGTTTGAGGCTAAATTTCGACCGCTTTATTTCTCTATTTAGTTGAACTATTGGACTTATCATTTTGAAAGAGTACACCATCCCCGTATCACTGAAAAAAAAATGTAACATTGATTATTTGTTCCTATTTCGGTTTCCCCATTTCAGGAAATGAAAGTTTGAGAAACTGGAAGGACTATAATCAAGAGGGTCTGGTTCAGTTTGTCATTGACTCGGTATACGCCCTGGCCCACGCGGTGAACGACATGCTGACGGCTTACTGTACGGACGGATTTGTCAGATGTCCGATACTGAAGCAGCTGTCCGGCCCGGTCTTCTTACAGTTTATTAGGAACGTCTCATTTATAGGTAAGTGCCGTGTGCGTAGAACTCTTGTTAATCTCTTTTGTTTAGTTGGGGGGTAGCTACGGTTACAAGTGTAGTACGTCACAGGAAAAATAGAGATTTTTAAAAGATGTCCATTATTATTTTAACAATTTTGGTAATGCGGCTAAACTAAAGAATTACTGCAGTAAAGTCTGGAGAGATGAAGATACTAACATTTCATACGGATGAATAAGTAGACAAACAGAAAAGATACTAACCAAGGGATTCATGGAGAGAGAGAGAGAGAGAGAGAGAGAGAGAGAGAGAGAGAGAGAGAGAGAGAGAATGAAGTAAAAAAACCAAAAGACAAATTAAATACGCCGAGATTACGTAACTATAAACGGACCGATGAATACTTGAGAATGGAGGATTGTAGGCAGGGATTGATAAAGTTGGATACATGGAAAGTTGGATCAATAAATTGGTAACTAAATGCATAGTTGGATAAATACATTGGTGGATACATGGATAGTTGGATCAATAAATTGGTAACTAAATAGATAGTTGGATAAATACATTGGTGGATACATGGATATTTAGATCAATAAATAGGTGGATAAATGGATAGCTGAATCAATAAATAGGTGGTTATATTAATGAAGGGATAGATGGGAGGGTTTTTGCGATTTGATGGATGGACAAACAGTTTAAAGAAATAAAAGAGATGGATAGATACATACATACATACATATATATATATATATATATATATATATATATATATATATAGAGAGAGAGAGAGAGAGATATGAATGGATAGGGGGATACATTGATGGATGTCAAGATGAATAGAAGGATCGTTTGATAAATTAAATAAAAAACTTAATCTAAAAAATGCAGAATTATTCTTTCAGCCTTGATAAATTTTCAATAAAAAATGATTTCACTGGCCAATGAAAACGTTGAATAACTGCTCAACAGTTTTGAACACAATATATATATTTTTTTTGTTTTTTCGCAATACTAATAAACAGAAAATATGGTTCTGTTGTCACGTGATGTGAAACAGTTTTTGTATATAATTTAAGTACGTGACTTCCTTTAAAAACAAAAACACATTCTTCAGCGGAATGATTTATTGGAGCATGTTGTCATACATCAACAAGTGTTTCACCCAACCACCAAAACATGTTGTTATAGTACAACAAGTGTTTCACCCTACCACCAAAACATGTTGTTATAGTAGAACAAGTGTTTCACCCAACTACCAAAACATGTTGTTATAGTACAACAAGTGTTTAACCTAACCACCAAAACATGTTGTTATAGTACAAGTGTTTCACCCTACCACCTAAACATGTTTCACCCTACCACCTAAACATGTTGTTATAGTACAACAAGTGTTTCAACCAACAACCAAAACATGGTGTTATAGTACAACAAGTGTTTCACGCAAACCACCAAAACATGTTGTTATAGTACAACAAGTGTTTCACCCAACTACCAAAACATGTTGTTATAGTACAACAAGTGTTTAACCTAACCACCTAAACATGTTGTTATAGTACAACAAGTGTTTCACCCAACCACCAAAACATGTTGTTATAGTACAACAAGTGTTTCACCCTACCACCTAAACATGTTGTTATAGTACAACAAGTGTTTCACCCAACCACCAAAACATGTTGTTATAGTACAAAAAGTGTTTCACCCTACCACCTAAACATGTTGTTATAGTACAGCAAGTGTTTCACCCAACCACCAAAACATGTTGTTATAGTAAATCCTAAACAGCAAACAACTGTCGCTACTCACCAAAACAAAAAAAATACATCTGTGAGTCGCCGTTTTTTTTTTGTTTTCCCCCTCATCTGATATCTGTCGTTGTTCGTGTTTTTAACTCTTTTTGGGCGTTTTCAGATGTCCGCTGGGGGAATGTCCAACTATTTCCTTATAGGACAATGTCCAAGTATTCACCTCTAGACGTTTTATGGTTTGTGCCACTCTAACACAAACACAGGTTTTAAGGAAACATAAAAAAATAACATATAGAGAATGGAATGGAGCGAGGGGGTGGGGGGATTGTGTTTTCTTTTTCTAAGCTTTTCAAAGTTTCTAGTGACGTCGACGTAAGAGACAAATGAGAAAAAAAAACAAAATGGTGGACTTTGTGGACTGATGGGTGGGCAGACTGTTTGTGCGTGGGTCGGGGGGGGGAGAAAGGGGTAGAGATTGAGGGACGTATCTGGGGGGGGGGGGGGAGGGAGGGAGGTGGCTGAGGCTGCATTCTTCAAAGGCTCTTAACACAACTCGCCTGAGGATTTCGCCACTCTGAGTTAGTGATTAAAGTGGCCATTTTGGCATTTTTCTTGCGAAGCTTTACGACTACTAGCTCCGAGAATGTAATGTTCTCGGATACAGGGGGGGGGATGGTGGGGTAGACGCAAACACACACAAACACACACACATAAGAGTCGGAGAGTTGGGCTCGTGGGGTGGCCGCTGGAGGGAGGATGGAAGGAAGGGTGCGAAAGAGTAGTTGAGGCAAGAAGACGTCAATCGATGGGATCTCTCAGGGCTGTTGGAGGGGGGGGACAGAAATAAATCGCATTTTAAACTATTAAACCTTTTTTTGTTTCACATCTTGATAATGTGGCGGTAATTCTCATTTTTTTCTGGGTTTTTTTTGTTTCACTTCTTGATAATTATATAAATAATAGCGGTGTGGGTTCTGCGTTAAATCGAAAGTAAAGAATTAAACAACAGTATTCCAGTTTAAAATCATGAAACGTAAAAAATAGTAATAAAAATCATTTAAAAAATCGGATCTGTCCGAAACCAAAAATAGCCTACCGATCAAGCATAAAGGGATATAACTCTATGCAAAAGTTATGCATGGTACAGCTAGTGTGGTGGTAATTCTCATTTTTTTCTGGGTTTTTTTGTTGTTTATTTTTTGTTATGGAGTTAAATCTTTATGAAGATTTGTATAAACTGAGGTCAATTAGTGCATAGTATAAGTCAAGCAAAAAATGAAAAAGTAGATCCATGACATTCAGCCGTAACACGAGCAAATAATTAAAAAAACATTCATGTACTTAAGGTACCAACGACATGCTTCATTACTATTCATCATTATTTTAAAGACTGTTTATTTACACATAAGTAAATTTAGTGGACTTAACTTAATAAAGCGATAGATTACCGGATTATTTTTTGCGGGAGGATAGGGTACAAGACATTCATTATATGACGTTTAATAAGGATGTCATTATGACGTTTAAGGAAGAAAGTTTCAGTGTTTCCGGAACAAAGGACGTCATCGAAAGCATCACCATCTACGAGGATGGGAAGTGGGGAGGGGGGGGGGTTAAATCAAAGCCTGGAAATTCAAAAAAAAAAAAACGTCCGCTGTCTGAATTTTTTGAGAACCGCCAGACACAGGGAATTTTACGCAGAGCCCCTAAATCACAAAGTACGGCATTTGGGAAACAACGAAACTTTGCATTTATTGGTTTTTTACGGTGACTGTCTTCTCTTCGTTTCATTGTTTTTCGCTTTACTCGTTAATGTTTACCAGATATTCTCAACCCGGTGCGGCTCATAACCCACCCATCCCTCCACCCATCCCGCAAGAACTCTTCACGTACCCCCCCCCCTCCTCCCAGGGAGTAAGCGAACCACACTTTGTGAAACACTGGTCTACATTGGTGCGTCGCATCATCTTTTTTTTTTAAATCGGATAAAAAAAAACCTGAGTTCACGGTCGGTGAATCCGCGCCATGATCTCACGACTTAGGTTGAGTTCCGAGGGCTGATGATCCACAGTGCTTCCAGTCTTGTGTGCTGCTACATATAACAAGATAATGCAACAGTTTGACCTACATTACGAAACATCTCATCTCTTGGGGGCTTGGTCCGCCATGTCTGTAATTCCGTCTTTCATCCCGAACTATTATCTCTCTCTTGAAATCCTTCACTTCATATGGACCATGTTCCTCTATCTCTTAACTCTGTCTACCCATCCTCTCTTTCTGTCTCTCTCTCTGTCTCTCTCTCTGTCTCTCTCTGTCTCTCTCTCTCTCTCTCTCTCTCTCTCTCTCTCTCTCTCTCTCGCATTCTGTCACCCGTTCGTTCTCTTCTCTTGTTCAATAAATACATGATTATAGATTTATCAATAACTCCCCTTTTTTTGAGCTCCCTCTACATTATCATTCATTTGTTTCTTGGTCGGATTAACTCCCTTTCTTCTTATGCTTCTATTTCCTTCCCTTCATTCTATTTTTAGACTCCCGCCGATTTTCATTATTGTTTTACTTTGGTGCTTGAGATGTAATAATTGTATGACTGCTCCGATCATTTTTTTTCCCCGTCGTATTTTCAAAACTTTTCATAATCCAAGTGTTCGTTTTTTGCTATTTCTTAATTATATTTTCTCCGCTTTTTTATATTTTTAATATCGATTTTTAATTTCAATAAATGAACTAGCTCTATTTTATAATATATTTTATGCACGAAAATAGCTGCGACAAACAGCTTCATATTTGAGAATGTGAGGGGACGGAAAGGGGGGGGGGGTGAGCATCCCTGATTGAAAGGGGAGACAAGTCGACAGCTACATCTTTTAATGTAAACTTCCTCATTAAACATAATTAGTTGCTGCAGCCTTACTCATTAAAAGTAATTTATTGCTGCAAACTTTTGTTTCATTAAACGTAATTAATTTGTTGCAATCTTGTTCAATAAATATAATTAATTGCAGCGACCATGCTCATTAAGCATAATTAATTGTTGCAACCTTACTCGTGAAATTTAATTGATTGTTGCAACTTTGTTCATTATAGGTGGCTCCAAAGTGAATTGCAGAGACCACGTTTATTAATGGGGGGTAAATAGTTCATTGCTGAAAACCATTTTAATTGCACTTGGCAGCATAATTGAAACATGCAACCATAGTCGTTGCGGGGACGGATGATCGTGTGGTAAAGCGCTCCCGATATATCTCCCGTGGTGCCCCATGGCCATTGCACTATCGGCTATGGTGGGGATGAAAGAAGGGCACCATAAAAAACGGCCCATTAGTGGTTTAGAGGATCTCAGAGATTTCATCTCATCCATCCAGGGACTTCACACACACACACACACACGCAATATTCGTTAAATGTGGCAACATAATTAATAGCTGGAACCAAATGCGTTAAAGTTGTCTGATCAAAACTAAAAATATTTTGTTGTTCAGACAAATGAAAAAAAAAAAGAAAATGTAGCTACCTATATTGACAAACCAAGGCCGATCAACACTAAATGCCATTTTCTTCAAACACAATCAAAACATACGAGCTAGAAGTAAACAACACTGTATAGAAGCGATTCTTGTAATCAAAACACATTGTGTGGGGACCATTGTAATGCTCACAGCACACTCAGACAACCGGTTCAATTCCTTCTATTGTTTAGTTTAAAAAAAAAATTATAATGAAACCTGTTCATTAAGTAAATGAGTTCATCATAGAAAGTCCTTGGATGTGTGAAGTTCAATCAACTCCTCTGAAGTCAATATCGGGGAAGTTTTATTATAACTTTTGTAACCGACCAAGCGTTAAAAGAAGAAGTGCACGGCCTTCGATATGTAAGTTTGTAAGTGTGTGTTTGTGGTGGGGGGGGAGGGTTGGGGTCATCAGGAGCATTGGTTTAAACCAGAGGAAGGAGTATATTGAGTCGGGGGGGGGGGGGTTAATACAGATACATGTCCTAAATGGTTTTTTTTTTTGGTTTAATTTAAATTCTTTGATCCATGAAAGGGTGTAAAAGAAATCATTGTATATTATTAAACGGTTTATTTTTTGTTTATTTCTGGCGAACGGCTGTAAATCTATCTATGAATGTAGTCATTATAGGTTCCACTCGACTTCGAATACCTGTGACCAAAAACAAGTGTACACAGAGCCATGTCTAGGATTATTAAACGGAAGGGGGAGGGGGTCCCAGGCAGAAACTGTCAGATATTTGGAGGCACTAGTCAAAAGTTATTGTTTTTTTTTTTTTTGGGGGCGGGGGTTAAGGACTTATAACATAACATTTGTTAGTCATATGTACTTAAAAGGGGGTGGGGGCTGATAGCTGAGGATCTATGCGGTCGTCCAGTTTATCCCCCCCCCTCCCTTAAAAAGCGGCTGTGAATGATTGGGTTTAAAGTGGATTACATTTAGGGCGCATATAAACGGTGCGATCGGTGCTACATTCACCACGTGACCAACCCCTCTCCCCCACCCACCCCCAATGGACGCGGAAAATATGCCACCGGCGTCTCAAGGGCTCGCAAACGCGTCATCCGCCCTGCCCACCAGACTCACAATCCTATCGACCACCCCAGCTAATGAGGAGCGAGTATTACCCCCCCCCCACACACACACACACCCCACCCACGTCAAACATCTGTCTTCACCCCATAAACACACACATTTTTTTACCCCTTTCATCATGTTGTGTGGCATGGGCCTTCCATTCATCCTCCCCACCCCCCCTCCAACAACTTACAGTGACCACATCCATCGTGTTGTGTGGACCTCCCCCCCCCCCCCCGGATACCACAGCTCTGTTATTAAAATGACGTATGGAACGTCCAGTCTTAATAACAGCCAAGTCACCAGCCTGGTCCCTCGACAATTTTTCATCTTGACTTTATTTTTTTTTATGTAGCTCCATCAACACAGAAAGATCCCACATCCGCCTTTCCTCCAGAATAAAGAAATCAAAAACTTAAGAAATATAATTTTAATCGTAATGCGTATCTAATAAACTAATAGCGGTGTGGGTTCTGCGTTAAATCGAAAGTAAAGAATTAATACAACAGTATTCCAGTTTAAAATACAATCATGAAAAAATCGGATCTGCCCGAAACCAAAAAAAAAATAGACTAGCCTACCGATCAAGCGTAAGGGGATATAATTTTATGCAAAGGCTTTGCAGGGTACAGCTAGTTTTAATAATTAGGTATAATCATTACAGATAGACGTTTCTTCGAACTGTACATATTACAATGTGAAGAGTTTTTTTTAAGCAAGTCCACTTCAGCTGTGGTCATTTAACGTTGTTTCCCTTCTCTCTCTTATTGTTCAGGGATCAGTGGCGATGAGGTCAAGTTCAACAAAAATGGCGACAGTCTTGGTCGTTATGACATCTTCCAGTTTCAGAAGGTCAACGATGAGTTCAAATACATTAAAGTGGGACAATGGCTGGACAGGTCAGTATTGTAGCTGGACAGTGGGATTTAAAATTGAATCTGGACATACCAGCACAGTAGCGGGAAAAAGAGTAGCATTGTAGCAGGTCAGACGAGTATTCTAGCTAGACAGGTCAGCACCGCATCTGGACAGAATTGAAAGTTAACTGTGTCATTAGTAACAGCCTCCAAGCCTGTCAGCCGCCCGACTGCAAAATGTATACAACCCCCCCCCCCGCCCCCCCCTCCACACACACAATTATTAATTACCAAAGTGATATGATTCATATTTGAAAGTTTAAATAGATTATAGTCCTGCTGATTAAAAGAAAACGTTGATTGCTGACATGTTAAAATATACTCAACTGTACATTATGACTGAAATCTCAGACTGAAATTTAATGATGAAATTTATTTTGCGATATTTCATTTATTGCAAGTCCTTTGATAACGTACCGTAAAATTATTCCAACTGTTTTAGCAATATCTTCACAAACCTGATTTGAGGTCATTCTTTGTCTCCAGGTAACCTTTAATAAATCGCCAAAGATCGACCATGTCCCCTTACGGATATTCCTTTCTCGTCTATCTCTGTCCGTTAGTAATTAGTCTGTCTACGGTACTTACGTTTCTCAGCAATTTTTTTTTGTTATTGTGAGAACTAATTATATTTTATTTCGTTACTAATTCTAAGTAAAAGAAATAGGGTAAAGCCACCCTTCGTAGGGCGCCGGCCGGGTGTTTTGCACTCCATTGAACCAATGTATGGGCCGCACTGTATTGTGTCTTGCCAGAATAGTAATAAAATGTAATACGGTGTTATTTTTGATTACATTGAAATAATATAATTCTATTAAAAAAAAATAAATGTCAAAAACTTTCTTTAGATATTTTAGAACTTAATTTATTTTCAAATAATTGTATTTAAAATAATTATGACCATTTTGAGTTACAAAACGATATATACTTATAAAAAGTTTTTACCAGTCTGAGGTACCGCTACTATGACACACATATGGCTATTGTATTTAAAAACATAAAAAAAGCTTGTCTGGTTTGGACTTTGAAAATACTCAACTGGAGATGGATGTGTATTGTTTTATCTTTAAATGCTATTACACTGACTGGGCATACCAATGGTCTTTGATCCTTGTTTAGTATTTATGACTTAAATGGTTTTACTGTTAGTTGCACCGTAGGCAAATAGAAAGTACCACAGATTAGTTTATGTAGTTGGGCAGCAGAGGACAGTTGGTTTTGTATCTACATTTGGCTGGACCTCAGGTCTTATTATTAGAGAAGCCAGTCACTTTGGGGGGGGGGGGCGCCGCCATGGTACCTGGGGCACGGAGAGAAGGAGGGGAGACTGTGGTGAGAGGGGCAGAGGGAGAGATGAGAGAGATATGAAGAAGAGTTGGAGGGTTAGAGCGAGAGGGAGAGATGAGAGAGAGAGAGAGAGATGGAAAGAATGAGATAGAGATGGACAGGGGAAAGTGGGAGAGAGGGGAGTGAGACGGAGGGAGAGATAGGGGAAGAGGCGAAAAGTGAGGGTGGTGAAGGGAGATGGGGAAGAAAAGTTAGTGGGGGGGGCAGAGTGAGTGAGAGAGAGAGAGAGAGAGAGAGAGAGAGAGAGAGAGAGAGAGAGAGGGAAAGAGAGAGATAGAAATCGATAGAAATAGGGACAAAGTGAAAAATTCCCATTAGCCAGTTGAATCACAGATCCTGATCAGCATTTTATACCTCCAAGGCAGCTCTAGGTTTTCATTAAAAGGGCCCTATGCAACCACTCTGAGATATGAGGGTACCGTAAGGGGCCCTTCGGGGGTGAGGGACGAAAACGGTTGATTAGTGGGCCAATCTTTAACAATATAAAATGTCACCAGACTGGACCGGGCTCAGTTCAAAAAAGCCAATAAAGTCACCAAATAGGTAGATCTTAAATTATTTCACTTAGCTTTTGGCATACGTCATTTCCTGTTATTCTCAAAACAGTCATTCGTACTTTCAACCAGTTTTGGTAATCCTGAACATATTTCAAAAAGAAAGTATTATTGTATCGTCTTTCTGAACACAATACAGAAACCAATAATTAACCAACATTGATTTTTTTTTAAATTAGGTTCTTGAAAAAAAAAAAAATTGAAAAGATCGAAAAAAAAAAACAATTCTTTCTGAAAACATCCGACATTTTGTTTTGACCTGTTTCCTGGACAATAATGACGTTGTTGTTAAACAGCAAAGTGAAAAATTTCTTTTAGATGTTTTTTACTTACCTGGTCAGTTTCATAATGACCTGAACACACACCAAGGACGTCAGGTACACGAGTACAATTGATTTCTACTTATGTGCTGGCGTTATATATCATCTCCCGGTTCATTGAATGCTGTACAGTGGTTGGTTAATGAGGTTAGGGAGGGTTTTGGGTTTGTTGTAACGCTATTATATTTCCCTTATATTTTTTTTCCTCCTCATGATCAAATAAAGCGTAGACCTATAAATAGGTAAAAAAAAGTATTTGGTATAAGTTCACTCATTTTGGTATAAGTTCACTCATTTTGGTATAAGTTCACTCATTTTGGTATAAGTTCACTCATTTTGGTATAAGTTCACTCATTTTGGTATAAGTTCACTCATTTTGGTATAAGTTCACTCATTTTGGTATAAGTTCACTCATTTCGGTATAAGTTCACTCATTTTGGTATAAGTTCACTCACTGTGGTAGTTCAGAGACCAATACCGTATTTACCTCGAGGGCAGAATGTGAGCCACGAGAATGACAAAGATAAATAAATAAATAAGAAAAATAGAGGTGATGTAGGTAATTCATATTTTAATTAATCGAATTGAAATTGTCGTCTGCTAGAGTATTACGCATCCTTGTCTGGTAGAAGTGAACTATAGTTGTTTTATATGCTGATTTTTTTTTTAAATATAAGCAAAGACACATTCTCAAAGCTATCAGTCAAACCTAATCTGATTGAATTATGTAAAAAAAAAAATTTCATAAGGAAACGTTTAGTGAGCCCGGCGATGCGCGGTGAAAAAATGGAGTGACACTTGGAAGATTTCTATTGCTTTTACCCGACACTATTACATAGAGGGAGCTTGTTGAAGTAAATTAATTTCTCCTATTATCACGTCTAAGTTAGTCGAAAAAATGTATATTTTTGTATAACTCATTTAGGCAAAATTTATAAACTTATTTAGGCAAAATTGCTTGGATGGTAATAGGTTATCTCATTGTTAAAATTAAAACAATGATTTATAAAAATAAACTTAAAGAAAGTGGGGTTTTTTGTTCGCTATTGTGTCTGTCTTTAGCATGGGTGATATACCATGTTAAGTTCTCTGAGTCAGCGTTCGCGCTTGATCTGCTTGTAGTGGTCAACTCTGTCGATGTGTCAAGATATAACACAGCTACAACAAAACTGAACCCTATCTTTATGAATTGTGTGACAATAGCTTTTTGACACAGAAACTGACCACCCGGCTGTCAGATACTGACCACCCGGCTGCCAGGTTCTGACCACCCAACTGTCAGACACTGACAACCCGAATGACAGATACTGACCACTCGACTGACAGATACTGACTACTCGACTGTAAGTAACTGACCACCGGCTGTCAGAAACTGACCACCTTCTATTAGATACTGACCACCCAACGGTCAGATACTGACAACCCGACTGACAGATACTGACCACTTGAATTTAAGAAAATGACCACCCGGCTGTCAGATACTGACCACAAGACTGTTTAGTTTCAATAGTCCCGACAAGCCAAGTTTTTTTTTCCTTTCAAACTGTGACGTTTTCGTCCAGGATGTTGTCAAGGAAATCACTTTTCTCCCTCCCACTTCCTGTTTCCGGTTATTCTCCCCTCTTCTCTCCCCCAATCACATCCCACAGCCACCCCAACACAATCATTCTTCTCTTCACACTCCACTGTGACGTTTCATTCTGTCACATTTATTTAGTTGTATTGATCTGTCAATCACACATAATTCTCTATATGTCAGCCACACATACAATCTCCATATATCAGGCACAAATACAATTTCCATCTGTCAGTCACACATAATTCCCCATATGCCAGTCACACAATCTCCAAATGACAGTCAAACATGCAATCTCCAAATGTTAGTCAATCAAAGAATCTCCAAATGTTAGTCAAACCCACAATCTGCAAAAGTCAGTCACACACACAATCTCCAAATGACAGTCAAACATACAATCTCCAAATGTTAGTCAAACAAAGAATCTCCAAATGTTAGTCAAACACACAATCTGCAAAAGTCAGTCACACATAAATCTCCAAATGTCAGTCAGACATACAATCTCCATGTAACAGTCTACATTCCCCCTTTTAGCCGTCTGTGGGGAAACTAGGAGCGGGCGGAGAGGGCTATTGGGGCGGCTAGTAATTTACCTACAACATTTTCAAAAACGTCTGCACTTTTTTGCACTGGAATGTCGGGTGAAATTTTACAGTTTACCCAGGGGCTCGAAATCTCGAAATAGGTAGTTACCTGCTTCTTACACAGGCCTCACACCTTTATCTTTTTCCTTACCTCCTTCCCCTTTACGCCGACTTATTTTGGTCTAAAATACCATCTAAAAAAATGACCGTTAGTTGACCAGGCCATCTTATGTAAGTTCACCTGACGGGTTACAGAAGAAAAGAAATATGTAGGTCATCCTAGTGCACGCATTAATTGTAATAACAAATGATTGTCATTTATTGGGAAAAGGGTTAGTGTGGGGAGGGGGTGGGTGGGTTTGGCGGAGAGGTGAAGACTTCCATGGTACTTGTGTTTTTCCAGAATGTCTATATTACGTGTTAGCAGAGGACATGGGGGGGGGGGGGTTGATATAAAGTTAACTCTGCATTAAGCATGGCGGAAGTGGAAGGGAGGGTGGAAGGTGGGAGGTGGGGGGGGGTTCACATTATCACCTTCCTGCCAGCGTGAGATGCTTGAAACAGTTGGAGCGTGAAATAGTTCATTAAGTAGTCAAAGACAATGGGGCGCGCGCTAGTGTGTGTGTTTGTGTGTGTGTGCGTGTTTGTTGTACGCATTCAATCATCCTGTAACGATAAGATGTTTATCTCTTAGATCATATAAACCACTATGGCGCTCTACTTTCATCACCAGCACTAGTGCAATGGCCATGAAGGCACCACGGGAAACATGTTGACAATTTCTCATCGGAGATCGAACCAATTATCATCAAGTCGCAAGTCGAGTGCTATCCGTCGTGAGGACCAATATAAATTAATTATTTAATAGTTTTGGCGCCCATGCTTTTATTTAGTCAAATAAAGTTTCTATAAATAGCTCTTTCATCTAAGTCGAGGGGAAAATATTTTTACTTTTCAATACATTTGTTTTTCACTTTTTTGTTTCGGTATTTATACTTTTTGGTGTCAAAAGTTTGCTTTTATAGTAATTGACTAAATCAGATGGTCATTGTAGTTCCTTAGTAAAATTTCAGACTTGTATAATTCAAATGGTAACACCTATACAATTAACGAAATCTACATTTTTTTTTAGAAAATTAATATCCATGTTTTCCAAGTTAAATAAAACACTTCCAATATTTTGAAAAACGTTTAAAAAATACATCTACTCTACTCTAAGTCTTTTTATCATCTTTCGAAAAAAAGTTGTTGATAATGGAATATGGCACTCTCGAGTGAATTGAAATTTTAAGAAATGGCAGAACACTCTTTACATTATACGTATCTCACTACTTTCCATTTTTTATAGCTCGAGTTGTAGCTAAAAATAGCGTTATTGAACTACATAACTACGTCTTGTTACTGGAGTGTTCACCTACATATTAAACGAAATTTGCGTCAATCGAAATATCCCCTAGATAAATTTTCTCCATGGTAACCACCAAGCCATTCTTATAATCTCTAAACACGAAATATCCTCTTGATCAAATTCTTTAAAGTTGTCCTAAGCCAGATACATACAAAAAAAAAAACAACCCTTCCACAGAACGAATTCAAAATATCCTCTAAGCCGGACGACATTTAAACCATTGCATGGATAACTTCACATGGATAACTTCACAAGGGTACACTTAAGTAGAAAAAAAAAAGCAATTTTCTAGACAGCGCCTTGCACAATTTTCTGTGTCTAAACTCTTCCTGCATGCGTGATGCATTTCATTTACTGCAGCTCTGGTGCCTGTTCCTTAGGGAGACAGACATGTTCCTTTTTTTTTATCTTATTTATCGGAAGCTATTCTGACATTTAGCGTGTCCCCCCCCTCCACACCCAAGGTTGATTGGATTTAGTATATAGCACCTCTTTTTTATGTTTAGTCTACATTTTTTCTTTTGGTCTGTTTTATTGTGAAATAAAATTGTCACATTTAGGGAAATTTAAAGGGATTTCTTCCCAATTTATAAAACCAGATCTTCTAGTGGCAGAAAATAAAACAAAGGCTCGTTCAGAATGGAGTTGTTATATTTGTATATAGCCTATGTACAGATGATATCAGTTTGTGTGTCTCGATATAAGAACGTGCATGATTCGCGCATGAAGGGGCAACATTACTAAAAATGGTCATACAATATGTGTACATACTAAAATGGTCATACAATATGTGTACATACTAAAATGGTCATACAATATGTGTACATACTAAAATGGTCATACAATATGTGAATATGTTTATCTCTTAAGTCTAAATAGATATAAGGGCATTCGTTAATAATTAATGAAAATTTTAGTAAAAAAAAAGATGACAAAATCACCGCAGTGAAGAAATCGGATATGTTCCAATCTTCCAAGTTCGATACTCTATCCATACTCTACAAAGTCCCATTCTCTATTTCTACCAAGTTCCATTCTATCTCTAAATCTACAAAGTCCCATTCTCTATTTCTACCAAGTTTCATTCTATCTCTAAATCTACAAAGTCCCATTCTCTATTTCTACCAAGTTCCATTCTATCTCTACATCTACAAAGTACTATCATCTATTTCTTCAAAGTGCCATCTTCTATGTTTCCATCGTCCCGTCCTTTATTTCCACTAAGTCCTCTAAATCTATTTCCATATTTCTATTCTTTAATTTACAAAGTCACAGGCAATCTCAAGTTGACCACACGTTACCAATGTTGAATTAAATCGTGTGTGACGTTAGTATGGGCGTAAATTTATTTTTTATTAACTCCCTTGTGGAAAGAATCTGATAAATATTAGTTATTTTTTTTTTTAATATAAATCTGTGAGTGATTTGAATAATGCACTCACGAAACAAAATAGTGGATATTCTTTAAAGTGATAATCGTCAAAGATAAAACAAAATATGGTATCGATATTAACTTGATATCGGTTACTAAATTAGCGATACCGAGTTTCACGCATCAAGGGCCATAATCCCCCAACATGTATGTAACAGTTTTATTGAGCTGCGAGCAGTGTATCGAGAACGGCCCGGTCAGTTGAGGTCAGTCCATTCAAGAAGCAGTGTGGACTTGAAAGGAATTGTGACATACTGTCATAGAGTGGACGGTCCGAAAAAATCAAAACACTTTGTGGGAGTGGACTGTGGAAAGTGACGCGATAAGAGATTTTTTTATCATCAGACTGTAACGAAAAGACTAAACACACTGGAGCAGGATACTCGCCCCTGTACTAGGGTACCGCCCCATCCAATTAAGGCTGACTTTGAACATTAAAAAAAAAAAACATTAAAAATTGTAACGGATAATAATCTGAACACTATAATGTGTCTAGAAATCATACGAATGAACAAACGTCAGATCAACAGGTTTTTTATCAACTGTATATACAATTTCCATTTTTTATTTCGAAATCATGTCTTATAGCTAACACGGTACCTTTAACTCCCGATTAGTCAGTTTTGTCATGTGACCCAACCAGACCAGTACCTTTAACTCCCGATAAGTCAGTTTTGTCATGTGACCCAACCAGACTAGTATGGTGTGGTCATCTCAAGTAAAATATTATTAAACAAAATAAAAGACGCCATCTAAAGCAATCCTGTCACCACGTAAATGAAAGAGAAGAAATATAACAACAACAAAAAAAAAGACAAATATATTACTCATTATTTTTGTTTAAAAAAAAAAAAAAGGGAAAACGAAATGACAAAATAATGTCATATATTAAGTCACTTTAATGACATCTGTCACGGGGAATGGCATTAAAAATCCCAAAATTAGGAATAATTTTTTTTATGGCGACAATCAATGACAGATGTCCTTCAAATGTCATATCCCATAATTCATCTCGTCTTAGTTATGTGGATGTTGTTGTTCCACCACCCCCTACACCCCACCCCGGGGATTTTTCCTTTAAAAAATGTAGAAAAAGAAAAAGCCACTATTTAAAGTCAAAAAAAAAAACCCAGAAGACATTTGATTGGTTGGTTAAAAATAGAACTCTTGGTTTAGTATCAACAAGAATACATTTTATACGGAATTGTCTTTTTTTAAAAAAATCAAGGATAGATGATCATTACAACTATATTTAAAATTTAAAGTTGTCTTTTTCACAAAGTAAAATCAAATGTAAACAAAGATTTGACAGACAGGTTGAGAACAGGTTTCCTTTTTCTTTTATAAGTGTAGGGTCAGGTCGGAGGGGGGGGGTGGAGGGAGAGAGAGGGGGGTAAGTCTTAGGTCTCAGTCAATGCCCTGCTCATACCACCGGGTCAAATCTTTTGACATTTCTGTGGTTGGAAAGAAAAAAAAAATGATGTCCCTTTTCTGAGGTTCTTAAAAAAAAGAAACTTATCACAATTTTTTTTTTTAATTCCGCTTTTATCTCCATGAAGGTTACAAAATGATGGAAGCTGTCAAAATATTTATGATGAGTAGCTTTTTTGTTTTCAGATGACCAGGTTATTTAGACTGGCTAGCAGGTTATGTAACATTATGAGCGAATTATGTTATCTTTTGCAGCAGTTTTTTTTTAATCTAATGAAACGAACTTTATGTTGTAAGCAAGTTATGTCATATTTACATCAGATTATGTTACTGGTGAGCTAGAATGTTATCTTTAAGGACAGTTTATTTTATTGGTCACCTAGAATGTTATCTATTGAGCAAGAATGCTATCTTTTACAACCGTTTATTTTATTGGTGAGCAGGAATGCTATCTTTTGAGCAAGAATGTTATCTTTTACAACCGTTTATTTTATTGGTGAGCAGGAATGCTATCTTTTGAGCAAGAATGTTATCTTTTACAACCGTTAATTTTATTGGTGAGCAGGAATGTTGTCTTTTGAGCAAGACTATTATCTTTTGATATAGAATGTTATCATATGAGCAAGAATGTTATCTTTGACAACAGTTTATTTTACTGGTGAGCAAAAGAATGTTATCTTTTGAGCAGGTTATGTTTTCGTGTATGCAGACTGTGTTGTCTGGCTAGCGTTTGTAGGTCAGTGATTCAATCGAGGCTGGAAATATCAAGACTCATTTCGTCCCCAGATTCCATGCACTACTCTGTTTACAAGAAAATATCACAGGTCACATAGACCTCACGCGGCTGCATTATTTAACCACAGTGACCTGATTAATTATCGCCCCCCCCCTCCTTTTCAGCCCTTCCCACTGCATCTGTGCGCATAAACACACATACATAAAAGCACGATCTTTGTCTCTTGCTCTCTCCCTCCAATCTCTTTCTCTCTCTCTCTCTCTCTCTCTCTCTCTCTCTCTCTCTCCCTCTTTCTCTCTTTCTCTCTGTGGAACACTTTCATGAGTTGAACGTCTTAATTTAAATTTTAATCAAAAGGTTGTAAATGTGCATAACACCAAGCAAACATCGAACTCTCTAATTAAAACACTTTGATCCAAAGTTTTCAAAAATGATTATTAATTAAGCCTCTAGTTTGTATTCTTAGGTCACGTTGTCACGTGATAAGCCATAAACAAACAACATTCAACGGAGAAAAAACGTTTTAAAAACGTGCTGTGATCCAAGAGCTTTGGGGTCGACTTACGTCATAAATTGCCTCCGAGAGTACATAGAGTTTTTAATTATAAATGAGCGCTCGGGTAGTTGTTATAATTTGTATGATTGTTACTTTACTGTTACATGCTTACATAAAAATGTGAAAGTATGAATCCATAGTCATAGACATGGTGATGTTTAAAGTACAACTGTACTTTGACGATTTCTGTGCATGAGCTTTTGGGTCGATGACTGTTCTAATGAGGGCATAACTCCGGTTCAAAAGACGGTTCAATGTTTCATGTTATTATTATCTCCCTTGATGGGGCGCTGAGCTGCCTCTACATATACATGCAGTAAGGAACAAAATATCTTTTATCAAACAGTTTTATATGTAACCCATTCAGGTTTTTATAACACATACAGTTATATATCACACTTAAATTCAGAGAAGTTATTTAGGATATGATAATGCACAATACTGTCTGAAAGTGTTTTTTTTTATCATCTATATGTTTGCATAACTTATGGTAAAACTGCTTAAAAAATATATGATTAAATTGTTTTGTTCTTAAAAATGGTCACAATACGTTTAACTGGTATTAAAGAATGTAGATTTTAATGAATACAGTTCGTGGTTTTAAAAATTAAACTAAGTTGGCAACTTCTCATGCAAAAAAAAAAATAATCTCACCATACATTCTTTTAAAATAAAATAAAATTATTTCTAAGTAACGAAAGATTACACTGTATTTGTTATTATTTAAATTGTCTTATTGCCATCACGGCGGCCATGTTCAATGTGCTCCAGTCTCGGAGCTGTTCTTGTAATACAACAGCGGTGCCCTAATTCCCGGGCCGCGGACCGGTACCGGTCCATGGATCAAATGGCACTAGGCCGTCAAATTTAGTTATTTCCTTTTTTATTTATTTCCTTCGGGGCAAATAAAAAAAAAATCTGAAATATAAATAATTAACGTAATCCCCCCTTCCCCTCCAGTTGTCGGCTGTGAAACTATCAAACGTTGACCGGTCCGTGGCGAGATAAAAGGTTGGGGACCACTGTAATACAAAAAAAACTATAAGTACGCTGATGTCTTGTATTTTCTTGTTTTTTTTTTTAATGTAGTGAATTACTATCTCAATTAAATTATTCAAACCACTGGAACGTTTCAAATGAAATAAAAGCTTTTTGATAGCAGTAACAGGTCATTGTGACAGGTCAGCCAAGTAGCTCACCCATCAGATTAATAAGATATATATATATTATTTGTTTTTATAAAAAAATTCTATTCACTTCCAGTAACTTTTAAAAAACCATTCCTGGAATTTATTTTCCTGATGATGAATTTCATGAGCAGAGAATATATATTCCGATAATAAAAAATAAAAAAAGGGCCCATTAAGTGGCCGTTGCTATTCAGTTGCATGAACGAGGCAGTAGCCCGATAGAGAGCAAAAAAAAAAAATTGGTGAAAGGTTCAGAGGGGTGGGGGGGTGGAAAGAGGGGGTGGGGGAATAGAAGAGAATATATTCGTGCTTTCGTCAACACAAACCCCCTACCCTCCCCCTCATTCCTCTGCTCTGCCCCACTCCTCGCCAGTGTCTGTTTTTTTTTTTCCTTTTTTTTTTGTGCTTATGTATGTCTTCGTCGCCATATTGAATTATGCCATTTCTATAGTTTCAACCATTATTTCTTATTAAGCTTACTTGGCAATTTTTTTAAAGGTGTATATCTTATTATATTTATTGGTTTTTTTTTTATTACTCCATATGCACAATACTGAATCAATGAGTGTTATTTCGTTTACTTGGTAAAATTAATATGAATATATATTTTTTAAGTTTATTATTTTATTATTTTTTCCTTGATGTGTCGGGTAAATGTCTGTGTCAGGGGAATGTGTCGGGGAATGGAAGTTGTCCAACATTCCCCGCCAACAAATATTTAGACGTGCCCGTAGTAAAAAAAACAAGACTTCGGGCCGAACGGACGTTTGAGGGCAGTTCTAATGAGTGCATAACTCCTGTTCAAAAGACGGTTCAAAGTTTGTTGTTGTTTTTATCTCCCTTGATGGGGTGCTGAGTTTGATGCTGTCTGCATAATGGAGTTTATCAAAGAAGATGAAAATGGCTTTGCAAAAACATCTTAAACTACATGGAATATTTTTCATTAATGTCCTGGGAACCGTTACAGGCCGGATGCATCGCGTGAAGGTTATGTAGCAATTGTTTAGCTGTATCTATATTTACCCTTGAATGTTTTCTTACAAAAAATGAGGAACTTTGGCCAGTATCATGCGATGGGTTACTATGTGGGATAGTTCGATTCGATAGGTTAATACGACTTGGCGAATAGACATGCATAAAAATTACACACTTCACACACATGCTATTTTTTATAATCACTACACACACACATGCTGATTACTTAACACACTCACGATTCCCCCAGTACTTACACACTATTACGCACACATTTACGCGGACACATACATATGTACATAGTTACAAAAACACTCTTTAACACTGTATCCCTTATAAACATGCTTGTATACGACTAAACGTCGCTATATCCTGAAATATACTGGTATACATTGCTATTCACTGAATATATTGTTTATATACTGCTATACACCGCTATATACTTCCAACACCACTGTATACTGCTAAATATTGCTAAATCACCACCGCAATATACATCTATACATTGTTTTATATTCTACCATACACTGGTATATACTGTTATCTAACAATCAACAGAGATTTAAACTGAACTCCAATTAATAATTGATGAATAGATTATAGTTATACCATCCAAAAAAAATAATTTGCTGTAGATTAAGAAGAAGAAGTTACGAAAGTAATGGGGAAAAAAATGACCATATGGTGGTAAACTAGTGGTAGGTAATTGTTAATGCGGTATACATGTACTTTTAGTAATCTGGTGCGTTTGTGCTAATTTTATTTTTAAATTAAGTGATGGCGTTATTAGTTTTAAAAAAATAAATCTGGCTATTCCACGCATAATTGACACTCAAAAACCTTTTTTTTTTTATTCTTCCACTCAATCGTCTATTATCCTCGCTCTACCTACACTCGTAACAAATCACTTTCTTTTATTGACAAACAGGTAACTATGGTAACACATTATAAGAAGCCTATGATGTTTAACCAATTTCAAAGTGGATCATAATCAAGACTTTCAATAAAACGACATGTGACATTTAAATGATATCGCCGCTTTTTGACAATTCATAAGCCATTTTTTTTTAAATTCATTTTACTCGTCTGTCAAAATGAATACAGTATTCACTCAATTCTTATCATCGCCTTGTTGGCTACAATTTAAGTGAAGATATTGTCATGCATTCCTATTCAACCTATTCAACAATCAATTGCTTAGTTATACTTATAGAATAATCATTAAAAATTCGGGCGATTACCTTCAGATTAGCTTGCGATTAGCCAGAGGGCATCAAGCCACACTTTGGGGGACCACTGTTATAAGAATGTTATACCTGTGTTACAGCAGAAA
>JAGDYQ010000059.1:1350491-1396151 GCA_021962125.1 Bulinus truncatus | reverse complement strand
ATAACAGTGGTCCCCAATGTGTGTGGATTGATGCCCTCTGGCTAATCGCAGCTTAATCTTAAGAGTAATCGTCTTTGAACTTTTGAATGATGATTCTATAAGTAGTGTAAAATAATCTAGTCTGATTGTTGAAATAGGGATTGAAAGGAGTGGGCCATACAATATCTTCACTAAATTTCGTATGTTAAAAAGTTAAGATGATACAATTGAATGAATACTGTATCATTTTGACAGACGAGTAAAATGAATTAAAAAAAAAATGGCTTATGAATTGTCAAAAAGCGGCGATATCATTAAAATGTCACATGTTGTTTTATTGAAAGTCCTGGTTATGACCCACTTTGAAATTGGTTAAACATCATAGGCTTTTAATGTGTTACCATAGTTACCCGTTTGTCAATAAAAGAAAGTGATTTGCTACAAGTGTAGGTAGAGCGAGGGTAAAAGACGATTGAGTGGATGAATACATGATTATTTAAAAAAAAATGATTTTTGAGTGTCAATTATGCTGGTATAGCCAGATTAAAAAAAAAAACAACTAATAACGCCATCACTTAATTTAAAAATAAAATTAGCACAAACGCACCAGATTACTAAAAGTACATGTATACCGCATGAACAATTACCTACCACTAGTTTACCACCGTATGGTCATTTTTTTCCCCCATTACTTTCGTAACTTCTGCTTCTTAATCTACAGCAAATTATTTTTTTGGATGGTATAACTATAATCTATTAATCAATAATTAATTGGAGTTCAGTTTAAATCTCTGTTGATTGTTAGATAACAGTATTTAGCAGTGTATGGTAGAATAAAACAATGTATAGATGTATATTGCGGTGGTGATTTAGCAATATTTAGCAGTATACAGTCGTGTTTAGAAGTATATAACGGTGTATAGCAGTATATAAACAATATATTCAGTGAATAGCAGTGTATACCAGTATATTTATGAGGGATACAGTGTTAAAGAGTGTTTTTGTAACTATGCACATATGTATGTGTCCGCGTAAATGTGTGCGTAATAGTGTGTAGGTACCGGGGGAAGCGTGTGTTAAGTAATCAGCATGTTTGTGTGTGTAGTGATTATAAAAAATAGCACATGTGTGAAGTGTGTAATTTTTATGCATGCCTATTCGCAAACTCTTATTAACCTATCGAATCGAACTATCCCATCGCATGATACTGGCCAGAGTTCCTCATTTTTGTAAGAAAACATTCAAGGGTCAAGATAGATACAGCTAAATAATCACGCGATGCATCCGGTCGGTAACGGTTCCCAGTACATTAATGAAAAATATTCCATATAGTTTAAGATGTTTTTGCAAAGCCATTTTCATCTTCTTTGATAGACTCCATTATGCAGACAGCCTCAAACTCAGCACCCCATCAAGGGAGATAATAAAAAAAAACATTAAACTTTGAACCGTCTTTTGCACTCACTAGAACTGCCCTCGAAGGTCCTTCCGGCCCGAAGTCTTGTTTTTACGACGGGCACGTCTAAATATTTGTTGGCGGGGAATGTTGGACAACTTCCATTCCCCGACACATTCCCCTGACACAGACATTTACCCGACACATCAAGGGAAAAATAATAAACTCAAATATATATATATATATATATATTTATATTAATTTGACTAAGTAAACGAAATAATACTCATTGATTCAGTATTGTGCATATGGAGTAATGAAAAAAAAAAAACCAATAAATTTAATAATATATGAACCTTGAAAGAAAAAATTGCCAAGTAAACTTAAAGAAGAAATAATGGTTGGAATTGTAGAAATGACATAATTCAATATGGCGACAGAGACATACACAAGCACACAAAAAAAAAAGGAAAAAAAAAACAGACACTGGCGAGGAGCGGGGCAGAGGAATGAGGGGAGGAGGGAGGGTATGTATTGACGAAAGCACGAATATATTCTCTTCTATCCCCACCCCACCCCACCCCTTCCACCCTCCACCCCTCTTAACCTTTCACCAATTTTTCTTTTTGCTCTCTATCGGGCTACTGCCTCGTTCATGCAACTGAATAGCAACGGCCACTTAATGGGCCCTCTCGAAGTGATGCATGGACAAAATATGCAAGGCCCTCGGGGTGGGGGGTGGGGAAGGTGGGGGGGTCATGTTTAGATTCTGCCAGGATACCGCGTAAAATGCCTCCCCGAAGATTTTTTTATTATTTTTTATTATCGGAATATATATTCTCTCCTCATGAAGTTCATCATCAGGAAAATAAATTCCAGGAATGGGTTTTTAAAAGTTACTGGAAGTGAATACAATTTTGTTTATAAAAACAAATAAAATATATATATATATATATATATATATATATATATATATATATATATATATATATATATCTTTTTTTAATCTGATGGATGAGCTACTTGGCTGACCTGTCACAATGACCTGTTACTGCTAGCAAAAAGCTTTTATTTCATTTCAAACGTTCCAGTGGTTTGAATAATTTAATTGAGATAGTAATTCACTACATTAAAACAAACAAAAAAACAAGACATCAATTTACTTTTAGTTTTTTTGTATTACAGTGGTCCCCCAACCTTTTTTCTCGCCGCGGACCGGTCAACGTTTGATAGTTTCACCGCCGACCACTGGAGGGGAAAAGGGGGATTACGTTAATTATTTATATTTTATATATTTTTTTTTTTGGATTTGCCCCGAAGGAAATAAATAAAAAAAGGAAATAACTAAATTTCACGGCCCAGTACCATTTACCATTTGACCCATGGACCGGTACCGGTCCTAGGCCCGGGAATTAGGGGACCACTGTTTTATTACAAGGACATCCCCGTGACTGGAGCACATTAAACATGGCCGCCGTGATGGGATTACGACAATTTAAAAAATAATAAATACAGTGTAATCTTTTGTTACTTAGAAATAAAATAATTTTATTTTAAAAGAATGTATAGTGAGATTTTTTTTTGCATGTGAAGTTGCCAACTTAGTTTAGTTTTTAAAACCACGAACTGTATTAATTAAAATCTACATTCTTTAATACCAGTTAAACTTATTGTGACCATTTTTAAGAACAAAACAATTTCATCATATGTCTTTTAAGCAATTTTACACCCGTACGGGGGCTATACTGCCACAAATTATATAGACATAGAAATGTTAAAAAAAACCCCACTTTTGTGCATTATCATATCCTAAATAACTTCTCTGAATTTAAGTGTGATATATAAATGTATGTGTTGTAAAAACCTGAGTTACATGTAAAACTGTTTGATAAAAGATATATTTTTTTTCTTACTGCATGAACATGTAGAGGCAGTTCAGCGCCCATCAAGGGAGATAATAATAACATGAAACTTTGAACCTTCTTTTGAACCGGAGTTATGCCCTCATTAGAACAGTCATCGACCCAAAAGCTCATGCACAGAAATCGTCCAAGTACAGTTGTACGCTAAACATCACCATGTCTATGACTATGGCTTCATACTTTCATATGTTTATGAAAGCATGTAACAGTCATAAAAATTATAACAACTACCCGATCGTTCATTTAATAAAAACTCCATGTACTCTCGGAGGCAATTTATGAGTTAAGTCGAGCCCAAAGCTCTTGGCTCACAGCACGTTTTCAAAACGTTTTTCTCCATTGAATGTTGTTTGTTTATGGCTTATCACGTGACAACGTGACTTTAGAATACAAACTAGCGGCTTAATTAATAATCATTTTTGAAAACTTTGGATCAAAAGTGTTTTATTAGAGAGTTCGATGTTTGCTTGGTGTTATGCACTTTTACAACCTTTTGATTAAAATTTAAAATAAGACGTTCAACTCATGAAAGTGTTCCACAGAGAAAGGGAGAGAGAGAGAGAGAGAGAGAGAGAGAGAGAGAGAGAGAGAGAGAGAGAGAGAGAGAGAGAGATTGGAGGGAGAGAGCAAGAGACAAAGAAAGATCGTGTTTTTATGTATGTGTGTTTATGCGCACAGATGAAGTGGGAAGGGCTGAAAGGGGGGGGGCGATAATTAATCAGGTCACTGTAGTTAAATAATGCAGCTGCGTGAGGTCTATGTGACCTGTGATATTTTCTTGTAAACAGAGCAGTGCATGGAATCTGGGGACGAAATGAGTCTTGATATTTCCAGCCTCGATTGAACCAGTGACGCTCGCCAGACAACACAGTCTGCATACACGAAAACATAACCTGCTGAAAAGATAACATTCTTTGCTCACCAGTAAAATAAACTGTTGTCAAAGATAACATTCTTGCTCACCAGTAAAATAAACTGTTGTCAAAGATAACATTCTTGCTCACCAGTAAAATAAACTGTTGTCAAAGAAAATATTCTTGCTCACCAGTAAAATAAACTGTTGTCAAAGATAACATTCTTGCTCATATGATAACATTCTAGATCAAAAGATAATAGTCTTGCTCAAAAGACAACATTCCTGCTCACCAATAAAATAAACGGCTGTAAAAGATAACATTCTTGCTCAATAGATAACATTCTAGATGACCAATAAAAAAAACTGTCCTTAAAGATAACATTCTAGCCGACCAGTAACATAAACTGATGCGAAGATGACATAACTTGCTTACAACATAAAGTTCGTTTCATCAGATTAAAACAAAAATCTGCTGCAAAAGATAACATACTTCGCTCATAATGTTACATAACTTGCTCACCAGTCTAAATCACCTGGTCATCTGAAAACAAAAAGCCACTCATCATAAATATTTTAACAGCTTCCATCAATTTGTAAAGCGGAAATAAAAAACAAAAAAATAAAAAACAAGAAATGTGATTTCTAAAAATAACTCTTTTAAGAACCTCAGAAAAGGGACTTCATATTTTTTTTTCTTTCCAACCACAGAAATGTCAAGAGATTTGACCTGGTTGTATGAGCAGGGCATTGACTGAGACCTAAGACTTACCCCCCCCCCCTCTCTCTCTCTCTCCCCCCACCCCTCGCCCCACCCTCCGGTCTGACCTTACATTTATAAACAAACAAAAAAAAAAAGGAAACCGGTTCCGAACCTCTCTGTCAAATCTTTCGTTTACATTTGATTTTACTTTGTGAAAAAGACAACTTTAAATTTTAAATATAGTTGCAATGATGATATATTCTTGATTTTTAAAAAAAAAAAGACAACTTCATATAAAATGTATTCTTGTTGATACTAAACCAAGAGTTCTATTTTTAACCAACCAATCAAATGTCTTCTGGGTTTTTTTTTTTTACTTTTATGGTGGTTTTTTTCTTTTTCTACCTTTTTTTTTTTAAAGGAAAATCCCCGTGGCCCGGGGGTTGGGGGGGGGGGTGAGGTGGGGGGGAGGGGGAAAGAAACAACCACATAACTAAGACGAGATGAATTATGGGATATGACATTTGAAGGACAACTGTCATTGATTGTTGCCATAAAAATTATTCCTAATTTTGGGATTTTAATGCCAATCCCCCATGACAGATGTCATTAAGGCGACTTAATATATGACATTATTTTGTCATGTCGTTTTCCCTTTTTTAAAAAAAAAATTAGTGAGTTATATGTTTCCCCCTTTTTTTGTTACATGTCTTCTTTTGTCATTTACGTGGTGACAGGATTTACTTTTGATGACGTCTTTTATTTTGTTTAATCATATTTTACTTGAGATAACCACAATGCACTTGTTCTGGTTGGTCACATGACAAAACTGACTTATCGGAGTTAAAGATTTTAGACTTTTCTTGAAAGGATTCACTTTGATGAATATTTAAATTCACACCTGCGTTTAATGAACTGAATGGCGGATGTGAGTTATAAAAAAAATATATATCCGTTAAATAGAGCCGTAGCTAGCTATTGTGGCGCCCTGTGCGAGGTACTTTTTGACTGCCCTCTTACCTACCTGAAAAGTGCAAAAAAATATTGAGCAGCCCTGTTTTCGGCGCCCCTTCCTAGCTCGGCGCCTTGTGTGGTCGCAAAACCCGCATTACACCGTTCTCTACAGTTACTACATGAAAGCGTTAAAACATGATTGTGAAATAAAAAACCAGCATATTAAGCCTGTTCCATTCTGGACACAGGACGTATTAGCGCATTTTTGTGTTATGTATTAGTACGTATGTTAGCTTTCAGTAAATATTTGTAAATTTTGGAAATGTTTATAAATTCAATTGTGTAATGCATATATCTGAAAAAAAATATTAAAAAGACGTTTCTGTAGTTAGAATTTTCTGCTTAAATTATGAACACTTTATTGAAGTAAAAAATTTTTGCATGGAAAATGAGGTCATCTGGCACTTCCAAGAGGTCGAACTGCCACTACAAGAGGTCAGATCGCGAAATGGACTTTTAATGCAGGAATGGCAGGCCAAGATCTACAAAAAATAAGTATATACATCATGGGTCTAGGACTTATGGTTGCTGAGATCTAGGGTGATGACAGACGGACAAAACGGAGACAATAGAGCATTCGACTTCTCAAAAATGCGCTAAAAATGAAATTTTACATGCAGTTGATCAAAACCTGTTGATTTGACATTTGTTCATTCGTATGATATCTAGACACATTATAGTGTTCAGATTATCATCCGTTACAATTTTTAATGTTTTTTTTTAATGTTCAAAGTCAGCCTTAATTGGATGGGTCGGTACCCTAGTACAGGGGCGAGTATCCTGCTCCAGAGTGTTGAGTATTTTCGTTACAGTCTGATGATAAAAGAATATCTTATCGCGTCCCTTTTCACAGTCCATTCCCACAAAGTGTTTTGATTTTTTCGGACCGTCCACTCTATGACAGTATGTCACACTTCCTTTCAAGTCCACACTACTTCTTGAATGGACTGACCTCAACCATCGCCTCCTAGATAGTCTACTGTAGGAGGCATTGCCTCAACTGACCGGGCCGTTCTCGATACACTACTCGCAGCTCAATAAAACTGTTATATACAGCTCGGGGATTATGGCCCTTGATGCGTGAAACTCGGTATCGCTAATTTAGTAACCGATATCAAGTTAATATCGATACTATATTTTGTTTTATCTTTGACGATTATCACTTCAAAAGATATCCACTATTTTGTTTTGTGAGTGCATTATTCAAATCACTCACAGATTTATATTAAAAAAAAACAATAACTAATATTTATCAGCTTCTTTCCACAAGGGAGTTAATGAAAATAAATTTACGCCCATAAAAACGTCACACACGATTTAATTCAACATTGGTAATGTGTGGTCAACCTGAGCTTGCCTGTGACTTCGTACAATTAAAGAACAGAAATATGGAAATAGATTTAGAGGACTTAGTGGAAATATAGGACGGGACGATGGAAACATAGAAGATGGCACTTTGAAGAAATAGAGTATAGTACTTTGAAGAAGTAGAGTATAGTACTTTGTAGATATAGAGATAGAATGGAACTTGGTAGAAATAGAGATTGGGACTTTGTAGAAATAGAGTATGGAACTTGGAAGATTGGAACATATCAGATTTCTTCACTGCGGTGATTTTTTTTAATCTTTTTTTTTTACTAAAATCTTCATTAATTATTAACGAATGCCCTGACATCTATTTAGACTTAAGAGATAAACATATTCACATATTGTATGACCATTTTAGTATGTACACATATTGTATGACCATTTTAGTATGTACACATATTGTATGACCATTTTAGTTTGTACACATATTGTATGACCATTTTTAGTATGTACACATATTGTATGACCATTTTAGTATGTACACATATTGTATGACCATTTTAGTTTGTACACATATTGTATGACCATTTTTAGTATGTACACATATTGTATGACCATTTTAGTATGTACACATATTGTATGACCATTTTTTAGTAATGTTGCCCCTTCATGCGCGAATCATGCAGGTTCTTATATCGAGACACACAAACTGATATCATCTGTACATAGGCTATATAAATATATAACAACTCCATTCTGAACGAGCCTTTGTTTTTATTTTCTGACACTAGAAGATCTGGTTTTATAAATTGGGAAGATTTCCCTTTAAATTTCCCTAAATGTGACAATTTTATTTCACAATAAAACAGACCAAAAGAAAAAATGTAGACTAAACATAAAAAAGAGGTGCTATCATCACAAGTCAGATCAACCTATGGGTGTGGGGAGGGGGACACGCTAAATGTCAGGAACGAGCTTCCGATAAATAAGATAAAAAAAAAGGAACATGTCTGTCTCCCTAAGGAACAGGCACCAGAGCTGCAGTAAATGAAATGCATCACGCATGCAGGAAGAGTTTAGACACAGAAAATTGTGCAAGGCGCTGTCTAGAAAATTGCTTTTTTTCTACTAAAGTGTACCCTTGTGAAGTTTTCCATGTGAAGTTATCCATGCAATGGTTTAAATGTCGTCCATCTTAGAGGATATTTTGAATTCGCTCTGTGGAAGGGTTGTTTTTTGTATGTATCTGGCTTAGGACAACTTTAAAGAATTCGATTAAGAGGATATTTCGTGTTTAGAGATTATAAGTATGGCTTGGTGGTTACCATGGAGAAAATTTATCTAGGGGATATTTCGATTGACGCAAATTTCGTTTAATATGTAGGTGGACACTCCAGTAACAAGACGTAGTTATGTAAAAATGGAAAGTTGTGAGATATGTATAATGTTAAGAGTTTTTTGTAATTTAAAAAAATTTTAATTGACTCGAGAGTGCCATAATCCATTATCAACAACTTTTTTTCGAAAGATAAAAAGACTTAGAGTAGAGTAGATGTATTTTTTAAACGTTTTTCAATATATTGGAAGTATTTTATTTAACTTGGGAAACATGGATATTAATTGTCTAAAAAAAAAATGTAGATTTCGTTCATTGTATAGGTGTTATCATTTGAATTATACAAGTCTGAAATTTTACTGAGGAACTATAATGACCATCTGATTTAGTCAATTACTATAAAAGCAAACTTTTGACCCAAAATGTATAAATACCAAACAAAAAATTGAAAAACAAATGTATTGAAAAGTAAAAAATATTTTCCCCTCGACTTAGATGAAGAGCTATTTATGCTTTATTTACTAAATAAAACACATGGCAAAACTATTAAATAATTAATTTATATTGTCCTCACGACGGATAGCCACTCGACTTGCGACTTGATGATAATTGGTTCGATCTCCGATGAGAAATTGTCAACATGTCTCCCGTGGTGCCTTCATGGCCATTGCACTAGTGCTGGTGATGAAAGTAGAGCGCCATAGTGGTTTATATGATCTAAGAGATAAACATCTTATCGTTACAGGATGATTGAATGCGTACAACAAACACACACACACACACACACACACACACACTAGCGCGCGCCCCATTGTCTTTGACTACTTAATGAACTATTTCAAGCTCCAACTGTTTCAAGCATCTCACGCTGGCAGGAAGGTGATAACGTGAACAACCCCCACCAAACCCCCCACCTTCCACCCTCCCTTCCACTTCCGCCATTCTTAATGCAGAGTTAACTTTATATCAACCCCCTCTCCCCCCCCCCCCCCCCCACCCCCTCTTAATGCAAAGTAACTCATAGACATTCTGGAAAAACACAAGTACCATGGAAGTCTTCACCTCTCTATAACTCCCCCCTTACCTTCTCACTAACCCTTTTCCCAATAAAGCGCCAATCACTTGTTACTGACAAATAGCCAGCGTGCACTAGGATGACCTACATATTTCTTTTCTTCTGTAACCCGTCAGGTGAACTTAAATAAGATGGCCTGGTCAACTAACGGTGTTTTTTTTAGATGGTATTTTAGACCAAAATAAGTCGGCGTAAAGCTGAAAGACAGTTAAGAAACAAAAAGAGGGATAAATAAAGGGGAAGGCGGTAAGGAAAGAGATAAAGGTGTGAGGCCTGTGTAAGAAGCAGGTGAGTAACTACCTATTTCGACCCCCTGGGTAAACTGTAAAATTTCACCCGACATTCCAGTGCAAAAAAAGTGCAGACGTTTTTGAAGATGTTGTAAGTAAATTGCTAGCCGCCCCAATAGCCCTCTCCGCCCGCTCCTAGTTTCCCCACAGACGGCTAAAAGGGGGAATGTAGACTGTTACATGGAGATTGTATGTCTGACTGACTTTTGGAGATTTATGTGTGACAGACAGTGAGATTGTGTGTGTGACTGACTTTTGCAGATTGTGTGTTTGACTAACACTTGGAGATTGTATGTTTGACTGTCATTTGGAGATTGTGTGACTGGCATAGGGAGAATTATGTGTGACTGACAGATGGAAATTGTATTGGTGCCTGATATATGGAGATTGTATGTGTGACTGACATATAGAGAATTACGTGTGATTGACAGATCAATACAACTAAAAAAATGTGACAGAATGAAACGGCACTTTAGGAGGTGTGAAGAGAAGAATGATTGTGAGGGGGTGGCTGGGGCGGGATTGGGGGAGAAAGAGGGAGAATAACCGGAAATAGGAAGTGGGAGGGAGAAAAGTGATTTCCTTTTGGCCAACATCCTGGACAGAACGTCACAGTTCGAAAGGAAAAAACTTGGCTTAAATCGGGACATTGAACTCAAACATGCTTGTGGTCCAGGATATCTGACAGTAGGGTCGGTACATTACTTAAATTCAAGTGGTCAGTAACTTCATCGTCGGGTTGTCGTATCTGATAATCTTGTTGGATCGGTCAGTATCTACAGGGGAAAGGTGAGGTTAGCTTCTGACGAAGCCGGGTGGTCATTTACTTGAGAGTCGAGAAGTCAGTATCTGTCATTCGGGTTGTCGGGTGTTCCAGAGCAGTTCGGATTGGTCAGGAATATAACAGCCGGGTGGTCAGTCACTTACAGTCGAATGGTCAGTATCTGACAGTCGAGTGGTCAGTATCCGCCATCGAGTGGTCAGTAGGCACATGCAGACATGGGTGGTCAGATATCTGACTAGACGGTGGTCAGTTTCGTGACAAAGACTAGTGTCACCACAATTTATAAAGATAGGTTCTGTTTTATTTCTTCAGCTGTGCATATGTTGACACAATAGACCGAGTTGGTGACCACTACAAGCGAGATCAAGCGCGAACTGACTCAGAAGACCATGAACATGGTATATCACTCATGCTAAAGACAGACAATAGCGAACGAAAAAATGCCCCACTTTCTTTAAGTTTATTTTTAAAAATCATTGTTTTAATTTTTTAATAGACGAGATAACCATTATTACCATCCAAGCAATTTTGCCTAAATAAGGTTATAAATTATTGCCTGGATGAGTGATACAAAAATATGACGAAATTTTCTTGACTAACTTAGACGTGAAATAGGAGAAATTGATTTACTTCAACAAGCTCCATCTATGTAATAGTTTCGGGTAGAAGCAATAGAAATCTTCCAAGTGTCACTCCATTTTTCACCGCGCATCGCCGGGCTCACTCAACGTTTCCTTATGAAATTTTTTTTTTTAGATAAATCAATCAGATTAGATTTGACTGAGTAGCTTTGAGAATGTGATCTTTGTTTCTATTAAAAAAAAAATCAGTATATAAAAACAACTGAGTTCATTTTCACCAGACAAGGATACATAATACTCAAGCAGACGACAATATCAATTCGATGAATTAAAATATGAATTACCTACATCACATATATTTGTGTTTATTTATTTATCTTTGTCATTCTCGTGGCTTACATTCTGCCCTCGAGGTACATACGGTATTAGTCTCTGAACTACCGCAGTGAGTGAACTTATACCAAAATGAGTGAACGTATACCAAATACTTTATTTACCTATTTATAGGTCCACGCTTTATTTGATCATGAAGAGAAAAAGAATATAAGGGAAATATAATAGCGTTACAACAAACCCAAAACCCTACCTACCTCATTAACCAACCACTGTACAGCATACAATGAAGCGGGAGATGATATCTAACGCCAGCATAAGTAGAAATCAATTGTACTCATGTACCTGACGTCCTTGGTGTGTGTTCAGGTCATTATGACACTGAACAGGTAAGTACAAACATCTAAAAGAAATCTTTCACTTTGCTGTTTAACAACAACGTCATCATTGTCCAGGAAACAGATAAAAACAAGATGTCTGATGTTTTCAGAAAGAGTTTTTTATTTTTTTTTCGATCTTTTAAATTTTTTTTGTTTTTTTTTTCAAGAACGTAATTATAAAAAAAATCGTATGTTGGTTCAGACTAATGTGGTTTGCTGTGTTGTGGTTCCAGAAAGACGAGTACAATAGTGCTTACTTTGAAAGGTGTTTAGGATTACAAACTGGTTGGAAAGCACGAATGACTGTTTTGAGAATAACAGGAAATAACGTATGCCGAAAAGCTAATGAAATAATTTAAGATCTACCTATTTGGTGACTTTATTGGTTTTTGAACTGAGCCCGGTCCAGTCTGGTGACATTTTATATTGTTAACCCTTTCGTCCCTGAATTAACAAACACTCGCAACAGAATTTTTTTTTCATACCAATCAGTTGCTAATACCACTTTATAAACATACAATAAAAAAAATTCAGTGAAAATATCATATTTATTGAAATATAAACTTGGTACTTATAAGTACCGTCAGGAACGTAGAGAAAAAAAAAAAAAATTACATAAAAAAGAAAAATTTTGCATGCAAGAACAATATAACAGCAAAGTAGATTTGAAATACAAATAGATATGATGAATATTTTAAAATGTATCAATATTTAGAGAAAATTTATAAATGGAAACATATAGAAATGAATATTTTTTTAGCTTTTATGACAAATAGCGAAACATTTTTTAGTCATTACAACACAAATAGACATCACAAAAAGTACATTGAATGGCTTGGAATGTATTTGTTTCATTAGTCACATTTCATAACGTCCATGCTTTTCTAAAAAGTTGGCCAATGCGTTCCAATATTTTGCTTGTGAATGTCTTTAGAGACAGAAAAACCTCCCTTCTTCTCCTGCAAGGTGTAGGTGAACAGGAGGAACATGAACCATCATTTGAAGGACAACCTCTCTTTGTAATTGGTTCTTTATCCATGGTAATGAAACCCATAGCAAGGTTTCTTCTGTAATCAAGCGGTGATAGCCGACAAAAAATATAATCCTAGAAATGAATAGTTCTTTCGGCTCCGCAAGCCGAACCCAAATTTGTTTTTACAGAATAATATAATTTTAAACAGAATATTTTCTCAATCATCACGGGTTATGAAAGTCAGAAAAATATGTGCAGCTGTCTCCTTGACAATAAAATGATTTGTTACATGGTTGATGGCACTCAGAAATTATGATTTCCAAGATTTTGCTTGTGAATGTCGTTAGAGACAGAAGAACCTCCCTTCTTCTCATGCAAGGTGTAGGTGAACAGGAGGAACCTGAACCATCATTTGAAGGACAACCTCTCTTTGTAATTGGTTCTTTATCCATGGTTATGATACCCATAGCAAGGTTCCTTCTGAAATCCAGTAAACGTTCCTGATGTCCTTAGAAAACACAAAGCATTGGCATAGCACATTTCCATCAAAGCGAAGAAAAGCCTTTATTAGATAGAATTGATAAAAAGACCTGTCAACAACCTGTCACGTGACATAGTTTTGGAAACAATGGGAACAATTAAGCCCATATCAGTAGACCCGTATTAGTTCAGCTGAGGTAAGCGGTGATAGCCGACAAAAAATATAATCCTAGAAATGAATAGTTCTTTCGGCTCCGCAAGCCGAACCCAGATTTGTTTTTACTGAATAATATAATTTTAAATAGAATATTTTCTCAATCATCACGGGTTATGAAAGTCAGAAAAATATGTGCAGCTGTCTCCTTGACAATAAAATGATTTGTTACATGGTTGATGGCACTCGGAAATTATGAAGATGAGACTAAATGGGAGTTTTTGTCCTTTTCTTTGTTGTTTTGAAATAGTTGTGTAGTCAGCATCTTGGATACTGAATGTAGAAGCAGTATTTAATCCTGAACAGCCCGCTGAGATAAATGTTCATTACCAGAGCTGTCACTGCTGCATGTTATTGAGCCTGTATCAGATGGAAGCTCTTCTAGAATGGTGTATATTTCATCGACTTTGGAAATCTTTGTGAATGAGCCATGTTATCTGGAAATAAATATATGGAAAATTTAATATATTTTTTATAAATTCAATAATCATATGCAATAATATCAACATCACTAATCAAAAACATAAGAAAAAAAATCATTTTAAAGTTTGACATTCTATGTCAGACCTTCTCAAATCTCAATGTCTAAATGAATTAGTATTACCATTACTTTTAGTCTAAAGCCTATAAATTTAATTAATTTATAACTTAAAATTACCAAAATAATTTTGAATAAAACCAATAAAATGCTTTATATTGGCTAATAAGATAAATAAACACACAATAAACTAGTCATTAGAAAGTTATAAAACATGAACAATTCGCTTACCTGACTATTCTGGAACTTGAAAAAAAATACTGCATTAGGAAAAACTTTAATTAAAAAGATGATATTCATTAATTTCGATCGAGTGGTTCAGCGTGGTGACAACACTGTCAGATGCGTTGAAAGAAACTAATTTTCGGAACGGAAGAGCTCTTGATAATAAACAGCTGCCAACTTTTTCTATTTCTATTTTTCCTTGACTATAAGTACGTAAAAGTACCATTAAAATATACAATATAGTTTTAGAGATATTGCGATTTAAATTAAGCGGTACTTGCCAGTACCGTCAGGGATGAAAGGGTTTTAAAGATGGGCCCACTAATCAACCGTTTTCGTCCCTCACCCCCAAAGGGCCCCTTACGGTACCGTCATATCTCAGAGTGGTTGCATAGGGCCCTTTTAATGAAAACCTAGAGCTGCCTGGGAGGTATAAAATGCTGATCAGGATCTGTGATTCAACTGGCTAATGGGAATTTCTCTCTTTGTCCCTATTTCTATCTCTCTCTTTCTCTCTCTCTCTCTCTCTCACACGCTCTGCCCCCCCCCCCGATTATTCCTCCCCATCTCTCTTCACCACCCTCACTTTTCGCCTCTTCCCCTGTCTCTCCATCCTTCTCACTCCCCTCTCTCCCACTTTCCCCTGTCCATCTCTATCTCATTCTTTCCATCTCTCTCTCTCTCTCTCTCTCTCTCTCTCTCATCTCTCCCTATGCCCCTCTCGCCACAGTCTCCCCTCATTCTCTCCGTGCCCCAGGTACCATGGCGCCCCCCCTCCCCCATAGTGACTGGCTTCTCTAATAATAAGACCTGAGGTCCAGCCAGGTGTAGATACAAAACCAACTGCCCTACTATAGAAACTAATCTGCGACACTTTCTATTTGCCTACGGTGCAACTCACAGTAAAACTATTTAAGTCATAAAAACTAAACAAGGATCAAAGACCATTGGCATGCCCAGTCACTGTAATAGCATTTAAAGATAGAACAATACACTTCCATCTCCAGTTGAGTATTTTCAAAGTCCAAACCAGACAAGCTTTGTTTATGTTTTTAAATACAATAGCCATATGTGTGTCATAATATCGGAATCTCAGACTGGTAAAAACTTTTTATAAGTATATATCGTTTTGTAACTCAAAATGGTCATAATTATTTTAAATACAATTATTTAAAAATAAATTAAGTTCTAAAATATCTAAAGAAAGTTTCTGACATTTATTTTTTTTTATAGAATTATATTATTTCTATGCAATCGAAAATAACACCGCATTATATTTTATTACTATTCTGGCAAGACACAATACAGTGCATCATTCCTTGGTTCAATGGAGTGCAAAACACCCGACCGGCGGCCTATGAAGGGTGGCTTTACCGTACTTCTTTTACTTAGATTAGTAACCAAATAAAATATTATTAGTTCTCACAATAACAAAAAAAAAAAATTGCTGAGAAACGTAAGTACCGTAGACAGACTAATTACTAACGGGCAGAGATAGACGAGAAAGGAATATCCTTAAGGGGATATGGTCGTTCTTTGGCGATTTATTAAAGGTTACCTGGAGACAAAGAATGACCTCAGATAAGATTTGTGAAGATATTGCTAAAACAGTTGGAATAATTTTACGGTACGTTATCAAAAGACTTGCAATAAATCAAATATCGCAAAATACATTTTATCATTACATTTCAGTCTGATTTCAGTCATAATTTACAGTTTAGTATATTTTAACATGTCAGCAATCAATGTTTTCTTTTAATCAGCAGGACTATAATCTATTTAAACTTTCAAATATGAATCATATCACTTTGGTAATTAATAATTTTGTGTGTGTGTGTGGATGGGGGGGTGGGGTGCGGGGGTGGGTGGGTTGTATGCATTTTGCAGTCGGACGGCTGACAGGCTTGGGGGCTGTTAATTAATAATGACACAGTTAACTTTCAATTCTGTCCAGCTGCGGTGCTGTCTAGCTAGAATACTCGTGTGACCTGCTAAAATGCTACTCTTTTTCCGCTACTGTGCTGGTATGTCCAATTTCAATTTTAAATCCCATTTTCCAGCTACAATACTGACCTGTCCAGCCATTGTCCCACTTTAATGTATTTGAACTCATCGTTGACCTTCTGAAACTGGAAGATGTCATAACGACCAAGACTGTCGCCATTTTTGTTGAACTTGACCTCATCGCCACTGACCCCTGAACAATAAGAGAGAGAAGGGAAACAACGTTAAATGACCACAGCTGAAGTGGACTTACTAAAAAAAAAAACTCTTCACATTGTAATATGTACAGTTCGAAGAAACGTCCATCTGTAATGATTTTACCTAATTACTAATACTAGCCGTACCCTGCAAAACCTTTGTATAAAATTATATCCCCTTACGCTTATATCGGTAGGCTAGGCTATTTTTTGGTTTCGGGCAGAACCGATTTTTTTGATTATTGTATTTTAAACTGGAATACTGTTGTGTTAATTCTTTACTTTCGATTTAACGCAGAACCCACACCGCTATTATTTTATTAGATACACACTAAGATTAAAATTATATTTCTAAGTTTTTGATTTCTTTATTCTGGAGGGAAGGCGGATGTGGGATCTTTCTGTGTTGATGGAGCTACAGAAAAAAAAAATAATAATAAAGTCAAGATGAAAAATTGTCGAGGGACCAGGCTGGTGACTTGGCTGTTATTAAGACTGGACGTTCCATACGTCATTTTAATAACAGAGCTGTGGTAGCCAGGGGCGGGGGGTCCACACAAGACGATGGATGTGGTCACTGTAAGTTGTTGGAGGGGGTGGGGAGGATGAATGGAAGGCCCATGCCACACAACATGATGAAAGGGGTAAAAAATGTATGTGTGTGTGTGTGGGGGGGTGTTTATGGGGTGAAGACAGATGTTTGACGTGGGTGGGGTGTGTGTGTGTGTGTGGGGGGGTAATACTCGCTCCTCATTAGCTGGGATGGTCGATAGGATTGTGAGTCTGGTGTGCAGGGCTGATGACGCGTTTGCTAGCCCTTGAGACGCCGGTGACATATTTTCCGTGTCCATTGGGGTGGGAGGGTGTTGGGGGAGAGGGGTTGGTCACGTGGTGAATGTAGCACGGATCGCAACGTTTATATGCGCCCTAAATGTAATCCACTGTATACCCAATCATTCACAGCCGTTTTTTACGGTGGGGGGGGGGATAAACTGGACGACCGCATAGATCCTCAGCTATCCCCCCCCCCGCTTTTAAGTACATATGACTAACAAATGTTATGTTATAAGCCCTAACCCACCCCTCCCCCCTTCCCCCCCCCAAAAAAAAAACCCAATAACTTTTGACAAGTGCCTCCAAATATCTGACTGTTTCTGCCTGGGGACCCCCCCCCCCCACCCTTCCGTTTAATAATCCTAGACATGGCTCTGTGTACACTTGTTTTTGGTCACATGTATTCGAATTCCAGTGGAACCTATAATGACTACATTCATAGATAGAATCACCAGCCGTTCGCCAGAAATAAATAAATAAATAAACCGTTTAATAATATACAATGATTTCTTTTACACCCTTTCATGAATCAAAGAATTTAAATTAAACAAAAAAAAAATATTCCAAAAAAAACAAAACATTTAGGACATGTATCTGTATTAACCCCCCCCCCCCCCCCCCAGACTCAATTATCTTGAATATACTCCTTCCTCTAGTTTAAACCAATGCTCCTGATGACCCACAACCCCCCACCACAAACACACACATACAAACTTACATATCGAAGGTCGTGCACTTCTTTTAAAGCTTGGCCGGTTACAAAAGTTATAATAAAACTTCCCCGATATTGACTTCAGAGGAGTTGATTGAACTTCACACATCCAAGGACTTTCTATGATGAACTCATTTACTTAATGAACAGCTTTCATTATAATTTTTTTAAAAACTAAACAATAGAAGGTATTGAACCGGTTGTCTGAGTGTGCTGTAAGTATTACAATGGCCCCCCACACAATGTGTTTTGATTACAAGAATCGCTTCTATACGGTGTTGTTTACTTGCTCGTATGTTTTGATTGTGTTTGAAGAAAATGGCATTTAGTGTTGATCGGCCTTGGTTTGTCAATAAAGGTAACTACATTTTCTTTTTTTTTTATTTGTCTGAACAACAAATATATTTTTAGTTTTACTGACAACTTTAACGCATTTGGTTCCAGCTATTAATTATGTTGCCATATTTAACGAATATGGCGTGTGTGTGTGTGTGTGTGTGTGTGTGTGAAGTCCCTGTAAGGATAAGATGAAATCTCTGAGATCCTATGAACCACTAATGGGACGGTTTTTTTTTTATGGTGCCCTTCTTTCATCCCCACCATAGCCGATAGTGCAATGGCCATGGAGGCACCACGGGAGATATATCGGGGGCGCTTTACCACACGACCATCCGTCCCCGCAACGACTATGGTTGCATGTTTCAAATATGCTGCCAAGTGCAATTAAAATGGTTTCAGCAATGAACTATTTACCACTCATTAATTAACGTACTCTCTGCAAATCATTTCGGAGCCACCTTTAATGGACGAAGTGGCAACAATCAATTATGTTTCACGAGTAAGGTTGCAACAATTAATTATGTTTCACGAGTAAGGTTGCAACAATTAATTATGTTTCACGAGTAAGGTTGCAACAATCAATTATGTTTCACGAGTAGAGTTGCAACGATTAATTATGTTTCATGAGTAAGGTTGCAACAATTAATTATGTTTCACGAGTAAGGTTGCAACAATCAATTATGTTTCACGATTAAGGTTGCAACAATTAAATATGCTTAATGAGCATGGTCACTGCAATTAATTATATTTATTGAACAACATTGCAGTAATTAATTACGTTTAATGAAACAAAAGTTGCATCAATTAATTATGTTTAATGAGGAAGTTTACATTAAAAGATGTAGCTGTCGACTTGTCTCCCCTTTCAATCAGGGATGCTCACCCCCTCCTTTCCGCCCCTCACATTCTCCAATATGAAGCAATTTTCGTAAATTAAATATGTTATAAAATAGAGCTAGTTCATTTATTGAAATTAAAAATCGATATTAAAAATATAAAAAGCGGAGAAAAACAATCAAGAAATAGCAAAAAAAAAACAAAAAACTCTTGGATTATGAAAAGTTTTGAAAATACGACGGGAAAAAAAAATAATCGGACCAGTCATACAATTATTACATCTCAAGCGCCAAAGTAAAACAACAATGAAAATCGGCGGGAGTCTAAAAATAGAATGAAGGGAAGGAAATAGAAGCATAAGAAGAAAGGGAGTTAATCCGACCAAGAAACAAATGAATGATAATGTAGAGGGAGCTCAAAAAAAGGAGAGTTATTGATAAATCTATAATCATGTATTTATTGAACAAGAGAAGAGAACGAACGGGTGACAGAATGCGAGAGATAGAGAGAGAGAGAGAGAGAGAGAGAGAGAGAGAGAGAGAGGGGGGGGGATGGGTAGACAGAGTTTAGAGATAGAGGAACATGGTCCATATGAAGTGAAGGATTTCAAGAGAGATAATAGTTTGGGATGAAAGACGGAATTACAGGGCGGACCAAGCCCCAGAGATGCTTTGTTTCGTAATCTAGGTCAAATTGTGACATTATCTTGTTGTAGCCCACAAGACTGGAACCACTGTGGATCATCAGCCGTCGGTACTCAACCTAACTCGTGAGATCATGACGCGGATTCTCCGTCCGTGAACTCAGGTTTTTATCCGATAAAAAAAAAAGATGCAACGTACCAATGTAGACCTGTGTTTCACAAAGTGTGGTTCGCTTACCCCCCTGGGAGGAGGGGCGGGTGGGGTACGTGTAGAGTTCTTGCGGGATGGGTGGAGGAGGAGGGGGGGTTATGAGCCGCACCGGGTTGAGAATATCTGGTAAACATTAACGAGTGAAGCGAAAACAATGAAACGAAGAGAAGAGCGTGACCTTAAAAAAACAATAAATGCAAGTTTCGTTGTTTTCCCAATCGCCGTACTTTGTGATTTAGGGGGGGGGGGGGGGAGGGGGGCTCTGCCTAAATTTCCCTATGACTGGCGGTTCTCAAAAAAATTCAGACATCGGACTTTTTTTTTTTTTGAATAATTCCCAGGCTAAATTTCCACTAAATTTACTTATGTGTAAATAAACAGTCTTTAAAACAATGATGAATAGTAATGAAGCAGGTCGTTGGTACTTTAAGTACATGAATGTTTTTTTTAATTATTTGCTCGTGTTACGGCGGAATGTCATGGATCTACTTTTTCATTTTTTGCTTGACTTATACTATGCACTAATTGACCTCAGTTTATACAAATCTTCATAAAGATTTAACTCGCATAACAACAAAACAAAAACAAAAACAACAAAAAACCCAGAAAAAAAAACTTAGAATTACCGCCACATTATCAAGTTGTGGAACAAAAAAAGGTTTAACAGTTTAAAATGCGATTTATTTCTGTCCCCCCTCCAACAGCCCTGAGAGATCCCATCGATTGATGTCTTCTTGCCTCAACTACTCTTTCACACCCTTCCTTCTATCCTCCCTCCAGCAGCCACCCCACGAGCCCAACTCTCCGACTCTTATGTGTGTGTTTGTGTCTACCCCTCCATCCCCCCCTGTACCCGAGAACATTACATTCTCGGAGCCAGTAGTCGTAAAGCTTCGATAGAAAAATGCCAAAATGGCCACTTTAATCACTAACTCAGAGTGGCGAAATCCTCAGGCGAGTTGTGTTAAGAGCCTTTGAAGAATGCAGCCTCCGCCACCCCCCCCCCCAGATACGTCCCTCAATCTCTACCCCCTTCCCCCACCCTACCCCCGACCCACGCACAGTCTGCCCACCCATCAGTCCACAAAGTCCACCGTTTTGTTTTTTTTCTCATTTGCCTCTTACGTCGCCGTCACTAGAAACTTTGAAAAGTTTAGAAATAGAAAACACAATCCCCCCTACCCCCTCCCTCCATCCCATTCTCTTTATGTTTTTTTATGTTTCCTTAAAACCTGTGTTTGTGTTAGAGTGGCACAAACCATAAAACGTCTAGATGTGAATACTTGGACATTGTCCTATAAGGAAATACTTGGTCATTCCCCCAGCGGACATCTGAAAACACCGAAAAAGTGTTAAAAACACGAACAACGGCAGATACCAGATAAGGGGGAAACAAAAACAAGCAATTAAGCCTGTTCCATTCTGGATACAGGACATGTTAGCGCATTTTCATGTTATGTATCAGTACGTTTGTTAGCTTTCAGTAAATATTTGTAAATTTTGGAAATGTTTATAAATTCAATTTTGTAATGCATATATCTGTAAAAAAAATTTATAAAGACGTTTCTTCATATTTGAAAAAAAAATTATTTTCTCTTTAAATCTAACTACAAGTGGTTTGTGGTTACTGAAATAGGACTCATAATTGAAAATATTCGTAATTGTAGTCATTTAATCGTCCGAAAACTCCGTCAATTGTTGCATAGCTCTGATACTTTTAATTAAGCTCAGAACACAAGCTTACTATTTCATTTGATGAGTTTCTTAATAAATCTTGGTGAAACTACGTGCTGCAGTATTTCGCACCAAATGAATGTGTTATTGAACGTACAAGATGTAGAATGGGGCCATATATATAATATATAAGCCCCTTAGGAGCCCTGAAGCCCGGCCCTCAGAGGTCCTATCGCGAAATGAACTTTTGATGTACACTTGGCAGGCCAAGACCTACAAAATGATATATACATCATGGGTCTAGGACTTATGGTTGCTGAGATCTAGGGCGCTCCTTTGTTAATATAGCTTATAAAGTAAAAAACGGTACTTTATAAGCCCCCTTTTACGGCCCTCAGAGGTCAGATCGCGAAATGGGAAAAAGTCATTTCTTGGCAGGCCAAGACGTACAAAATGAAATATACATCATGGGTCTAGGACTTATGGTTGTTGAGATCTAGGGTGATGACGGACAGACAGACAAAACGGGGACAATAGAGCATTTTTCTCGAAAATGCTCTAAAAAACGGCAACTCACAGATGTATTTTTTGTTTTGATGAGTAGCGACAGTTGGTTTCTGTTTAGGATTTACTATAACAACATGTCTTGGTGGTTGGGTGAAACACTTGTTGTACTATAATAACATGTCTTGGTGGTTGGGTGAAACACTTGTTGTACTATGACAACATGTCTTGGTGGTTGGGTGAAACACTTGTTGTACTATGACAACATGTCTTGGTGGTTGGGTGAAACACTTGTTGTACTATAACAACATGTCTTGGTGGTTGGGTGAAACACTTGTTGTACTTATAACAACATGTCTTGGTGGTTGGGTGAAACACTTGTTGTACTATGACAACATGTCTTGGTTTTTGGGTGAAACACTTGTTGTACTATAACAACATGTTTTGGTGGTTGGGTGAAACACTTGTTGATGTATGACAACATGCTCGAATGAATCATTCCGCCGAAAAATGTGTTTTTGTGTTAAAGGAAGTCGCGTACTTAAATTATATACAAAAACTGTTGAATATACAGTGTAAAATATGTTGCGCATCACGTGACAGCAGAACCATATTTTTTGTTTATTAGTATTGCAAAGAAGAAAAAAAATATATCTGTTCAAAACTGTTTTCATTGGTCAGTGAAATCATTTTTTATTTTAAATTCATCAAAAAGCTGAAAGAAAAAAATCTGCATTTTTTAAATTATCATTTTTTTAATTTAATTTATCAAACGATCTTTCTATTCATCTAGCCATCCATCAATGTATCCACCTATCCATTCATATCTCTCTCTCTCTCTCTCTCTCTCTCTCTCTCTCTCTAAATATATATATATATATATATATATATATATATATATATATATTTATGTATCTATCCATCTTTTTTATTTCTTTAAACTGTTTGTCCATCCATCAAATCGCGAAAACCCTCCCATCTATCCCTTCATTAATATAACTGTAAGGACATAGACAGACATAGATAAATAGACAGACACATTGTTAGATAGTTATAATAGATAGACAATTAATTATTGTATTAGTGTAGATGTTAGAGGGAATTCCTTGTAGTACGGTGACGCACCTAACGAATGGGTTATTGAACGGGGGAAAAGAAAAGGAAGGAAAGACACAAACGGCTGACGAGGAAAGAGATAGAACATTGTTTTGGTTATTTTTGTTTTGTTTTAAGTTTGAAGAAGGTAGGGGAATTAGGAAGGAACGGAGGAGCTAGGAAGAAGTATTTATTGTATTAAAAGAACAGAGGCAGCACTCATCAAGGAACTCTACACATTTCGTGATGCTCATCCCGATCTCCCAGTCAGCAGGACAGATTCACCACAATATACTGCTGCAATAGCGAGTCAACGCTATAGAAGGCTCAGTGTGCCACCCAGACAGCAAAGACCAGAGACCAGGACGTGTTACACATGCGGGAGACCAGGTCACATCGCCCGGCACTGCCATGCTACCTCGCAAACCCAACACACAAATACTGTCTGTCAATCATATACAGGGTGGAGAAATAATCACACCAGTAGACACCGCTCACCACCATCCCCATTACAGGCAAGAAGAAATGAGAGCAGATCCAGACCAACCACCAGACTCAACACGCCAGTCGCCGCTGTATTAAGCCCACGAGGTAAACTCATATTTTTTCCAGCACTGGTCAACAACTGTGTAGCGGAACTACTCAGAGATACAGGGGCAGTCAATATAGTGGTGAGAAAAGGTTTAGTTTTACCCACACAGTTTCTACCATTCGAGGAAGAAATAACACTCGCAGATGGCTCACGGAAACTTTTCCCGACAGCACAAATTAATATCGACACACCATTCATATCTGGGTCTGTTATGGCAACCGTTATGGATAATCCCGTTGCTGACATCATACTTGGCAACCTACCAGACATCCAAGACTGCACTAAGGAACAAATTCTCCACTGGATCAATGAAAAGGGCATATACAGAAAATCATGTCCTAATGTGAACAGAGAAAGACAAGAAATACCCTCCACACAACCGGACCAACATGTAGAAGAGCAAGTTAAGATAGACATAACTAAACTTAACTCAATCAAAGAAAGCCATACTGTGACGGTAAATAAACCGCCAATTTTTCAGGACAGAATTGAAGCTGTACCAGTTAAAGACACTAAGCCTGTGCATACAGTTAATGAAAGACCATTTGTCCTCGTGTGCTATTTGTGTAGAAGACTAGGTCACACATGTAAGACCTGTCCTAAAAGACTATCCAACATCCTATGTTTTAATTGTCACTTGAGGAGTCACGTTGCGAGGCACTGTCCATCAAATTCCAGAAAACAGGTATACCCAGACAGAAATAGCATATACCAAGATAGAAAACAGATACACCTAGACAGAAGTAGTATTCACGCAAACAAAAGTATGACTTTCCAAAATCCATGGGAAACCATTCCAGATAGACATGACTATCATAGGGCCCAGTGTTATCAGAATCCCCATGACAGACAGAGCCACGGAGTAGAGCGCTGTAAAGTTAGGTTTGGACATCAAACACAATATGGACGTTATTGTGGTAGAGTTAGGAATATGAGGCCAGCTGTTAGCAACGAATATTTTGATTGGGTTGAAGAGACGAGACTAATTAACTGAACTACCACAGTGACCACATTGAACAATTGATTTTTTTTGTTGCTGTTGTATTGTTGCCTTCTTATTTCATTACATTATTATTTTGCATATCACATGTAATCACTGATGTAATCACATTTTTATAATTGCATAGTTGTTTTCTTCATATCATGATGTCGCTCTTGTTTTTTCCCTTTAATCTGTATTTACCTTAATATTTTCTACGTTGTCCACAATCACAAAATTTACCCATATATTTTTTTTCTCTTGCTCTTATCCATTTTGAGGGAGAAAGGTGTTGTTATTTTTTTTTCATTAACTCTGAAGGAGCCTACATATAACTGTAGTTGGGAAAATGTCTGCCTTCATTGTTCTTGTAAAAACATTTAACTTCATTTTTTTAATACACACAATTAAGGAAAATTAAATTTTTTTTTTTTGTGACATTAGATTAATTCTCTTTACCTCTGAAGGATCCTACTTTTGTAGGTGGTAAAAGATTTGCCTTCGTTGATTTTGAAAAGAAAAAAAGATCATAAGGAGACTAAACCATACAATCAATGTATTTTTTTATTGAGATTTGATATATGAGATTTGTGGTAGAGACTTATTTTGATATATTTTGAGACACAGAGATATGAGATAATTTTAATGATACTTATGACGATGAGTATTGAAGAAATGTGTTCATGATTTTTTAAATTTAGATTTGTATTTTTGTGACATTTTGTATTCATATTTGATATGGACTTTTTACTTTTTCTTTTTGTAATATAATTGTAATACATGATTGTTAATTCTGTATTTAAAAAAAAAATGCGTACTTTGTACGAATTTTTTTTTTACCGAGAGGGAAAGGTGATGTAAGGACATAGACAGACATAGATAAATAGACAGACACATTGTTAGATAGTTATAATAGATAGACAATTAATTATTGTATTAGTGTAGATGTTAGAGGGAATTCCTTGTAGTACGGTGACGCACCTAACGAATGGGTTATTGAACGGGGGAAAAGAAAAGGAAGGAAAGACACAAACGGCTGACGAGGAAAGAGATAGAACATTGTTTTGGTTATTTTTGTTTTGTTTTAAGTTTGAAGAAGGTAGGGGAATTAGGAAGGAACGGAGGAGCTAGGAAGAAGTATTTATTGTATTAAAAGAATGGACAACTGGTATTTATCGTAGAGACATGATTTAATGGTTAATGTTCATTATTGAATAACTAGTTCTTACGATTATTCAATAAAGTGATTTTGGTTAATAACTGGAGGTGTTATGAACTTGTATAAGTTGTGCAATTAAAGAAAGTAATTAAAAAATAAATATATAAAAGAGACCACCGCATCCATACCCTGACAATAACCACCTATTTAATGATTCAGCTATCCATTTTTCCACCTATTTAATGATTCAGCTATCCATTTTTTCACCTATTTAATGATTCAGCTATCCATACCTATTTAATAATTCAGCTATCCATTTTTTCACCTATTTAATGATTCAGCTATCCATTTTTTTACCTATTTAATGATTCAGCTATCCATTTTTTCACCTATTTAATTATTCAGCTATCCATTTATGTTTTTACCTATTTATCGATTCAACTATCCATTTTTTTACCTATTTAATGATTCAGCTATCCATTTTTACCTATTTAATGATTCAGCTATCCATTTTCTCACCTATTTAATGATTCAGCCATCCATTTTTTACTTATTTAATGATTCAGCTATCCATTTTTTCATCTATTTATCGATTCAACTATCCATTTTTTCACCTATTTATTGATCTAAATATCCACCTATTCACATATTTATTGATCCAACTATCCACGTATCCACGATTTTATTGATCCAACTATCCATGTATCCACCAATGTATTTATCCAACTATCCATTTAGTTACCAATTTATTGATCCAACTTTCCATTATCCAACTATATCAATCCCTGCCTACTACCATCCATTCTCAAGTATCCATCGGTCCGTTTATAGTTACGTAATTCCGGCGTATTTAATTTGTCTTTTGTTTTTTACTTCATTCTCTCTCTCTCTCTCTCTCTCTCTCTCTCTCTCTCCTCTCTCTCTCTCTCTCTCTCTCTCTCTCTCTCTCTCTCTCTCCATGAATCCCTTGGTTAGCATCTTTTCTGTTAGTCTACTTATTCATCCGTATGAAATATTAGTATCTTCATCTCTCCAGACTTTACTGCAGTAATTCTTTAGTTTAGCCTCATTACCAAAATTGTTAAAATAATAATGGAGAGCTTTTAAAAAGCTCTATTTTTCCTGTGACGTACTATACTTGTAACCATAGCTACCCCCCCCCAACCAAACAAAAGAGATTTAACAAGAGTTCTACGCACACGGCACTTACCTATAAATGAGACGTTCCTAATGAACTGTAAGAAGACCGGGCCGGACAGCTGCTTCAGTATGGGACATCTGACAAATCCGTCCGTACAGTAAGCCGTCAGCATGTCGTTCACCGCATGGGCCAGGGCGTATACCGAGTCGATGACAAACTGAACCAGACCCTCTTGATTATAGTCCTTCCAGTTTCTCAAACTTTCATTTCCTGAAATGGGGAAACCGAAATAGGAACAAAGAATCAATGTTTCATTTTTTTCCCCCCAGTGATACGGGGATGGTGTACTCTTTCAAAATGATAAGTCCAATAGTTCAACTAAATAGAGATATAAAGCGAATGAAATTTAGCCTCTAACCCACAATTTTAGTTGTTAATGATCTGATTATATGATGGATGCTTCAATAGCTAATAAAAAAAAAAATGGATATATGAATTGATGAATCAAATCGATATTTAAAAATATATTCGAGTAGGAAATCTGTGTAAACATTTTTTTTTAGAGGTAATGAACAAAGTCGTAGTCAACTATTACGGCGAGCTTGTGAGTTACATTTTTCGTGCGCCCTCATCTCAATATGAAAAGTGCAAAAAACATTGAACAGTGCTCTTTCGGTGCCCCTTCCTGGTTCGGCGCCCTGTGGGTACCGCTAAACCCGCTGGACATATTCTACGCTCCTGGTAATGAGAACTGTAAAGAAAACCAATCTATCTATCTATCTATCTATCTATCTATCTATCTATCTATCTATCTATCTATCTATCTATCTATCTATCTATCTATCTATCTATCTATCTATCTATCTATCTATCTATCTATCTATCTATCTATCTATCTATCTATCTATCTGTCTGTCTATCAGTCTATCTATCTATCTATCTATCTATCTATCTATCTATCTATCTATCTATCTATCCATTCACCTATTCTGCATCTATTTATCCATCAACCCATCTTTCTATTTATATTTATCTATCTAATGTATATATATATATATATATATATATATATATATATATATATATATATAGTCGATTCCGCTTAATTGGGACACATTTTCTCCCAATTAAGCGGCTGTCCCAATTAAACATACAAATTTACTATTGGCTTCTTGGTTTGGTTTCTTTGAGATTTGTCCCAAGTAAGCGGCTGTCCCAATTAAGCGGTGTCCCGATTGAGCGGAATCCACTGTATAGGGCATGTGTAGGAGCTACTTGTTTATGTGTGTTTGTTGGGAGGAGGGCGTAGGATTCCATTGGGGGAAACGAACGTGGCCTAATTTAAATATTAATGAGCCCTCACTTGCAAAACACTCATGGAACAGGGAAAACTAGGGCACCTAGGGATGCGTCTTAGGTCGGTATATCTTTAGTTAATTACAATATCATAGGTAGGTACACCTAGAAGTTAAGTACTATGTCTTAGGTAGGTATACCTAGAAGTTAAGTACTACGTCTTAGGTAGGTACACATAGAAGTTAAATACTACGTCTTAGGTAGGTACATCTTGAGTTAATTACTACTTCATAGGTAGTCACACCTTAAGTACTACGTCTTTTGTTGGTACACTTTAAGTACTACGTATTAAGTAGATACTCTTTGCACCATCTCGACACTAATATATATATATATATATATATATATATATATATATATATATATATATAGAGAGAGAGAGAGAGAGAGAGAAAGCTTATGATATCATAAACTGCCATCTTTGCACAGGAGGAGTTAAATCAAATGAACATTAGCATTTGAAAAAAAAAATTAATGTTTAATTATTGGATGAAATTGTTTCCTCCCATGTCAGCTCTGTTATTCCATATCTTTTGTTTATACTTTGACGCCATTAAACTGGAACCGTTACAATTCTGAATTTTATTTTATTTAATTTTTTTTTTGTAATATTTTTTTTATTTGTATTTTTTTTATTTCCTTCACGTCATGGTATCGGAAACATTTCGATCTATTCAAGGAATCGATTCTTCTCTTGAAAGTATTTTATGTTTTCACACGAGAGACTACAGATGAACGGTCAAGACCCCAATATAATCCGAGGGGGGGGGTAATACAGGGGGTCGAGAACTGAGGCGCGATTATAGAAATATGGGGAAAGGGGGGATTCAGGGAAAGGAGGCAGAAACACGTTGGAGGAGAGGGATAAAGGTGCTTCAGGTCAGCATTGTCACAACAGAAAGAAAAAAGAAAATAAAGGAAAGGGGAATTGAGGGGTGGGGGAAGTGTTGGATATAGTTTAAGGTCATCGTTAGCTTGACATTAGCGTTGTCTGGATAAGCTGGGGTGTTATGCCCTTAGCGAATGAGCTCTTAATACACTAGGGCGCCTTTGCGTTTTACTTTTATTACGGAATCGATTTAAGACTTTCTATTTCATATGCATGATTAAGTCATGTGTTAAGATATAATAAAGCAGGCCGAAATCCATTCTCCAAGAAACTGTAGATGGATGCAGTTACAGAGGGCGCCAACGGAAATAGAATGGACAGGGCTATATAGGAAGGTGAGAGGACGGATGGTCGTGCGGTAAAGCGCTCGACTGTCAACCTAAAGGTACCTGGTTCGATCTCCGGTGAGGACCAAGGAAATTTTTCAGGTCATGGCTCAAGTTCCGATATATCTCCCGTGATGTCTTCATGGCCATTGCACTATCGGCTTCACACACACATATGAAGGTGGACAGTTGGGCGCTTTACAACACGACCATCCGTCTACCTGTAAAGTCCCTGTAAAGATGAGATGAAATCTCTTAGATCCTAAGAACCACTGATGAGACGGTTTTGCATTACCCTTCTTTCAACCCCACCGTAGCCGATAGTGCAATGACCGTGGAGGCACCACGAGACAAAAGGGAACATTTCCAACCTGCTGTTATGTAAGTTCAACGAGCGTGCAATTATTATGAAAGTCCATTTAAGGACGAAATGTTTATCCGGTGATAAAACAAATTTTTAATGAGACATTATTTTTCTTGTGTATTGCCATTGTTTTCCCACCCACCCCGCCCTCCCTAGCAATGGCTAGGGATGCACCACGAAAGACTTGACTGCAGATTGGGCTCACAATCAGAGCACCACCGAGCCACCACATCCACAATCAAGTGGCAGTAACCCTTTTATGTTTGTAAGGTGACACTTCTTTCTTTCAACCAACTAGGGGACCTAAAGTGAACTAACAGAGTAATCAGAGGTAGATGATGTCGGTGAAGGATAGAAAAGAAGTCGAGGGTAAAATGTAATCGAGTCTGATGGGTATCGCTAAGGTCAGGTGCTCCAATTCTAGGGACGCACATTAACATCGTACAGCAGTCGTAACCATAGTGCCGGTTCAGTCGTCTGAAATACAATTGTGTGTGTGTTAGTGTGTGTGTGTGTGTGTTTGCGTGCGTGAGTTCGTGTGCGTGTGTGTGCGTGTGTGCGTGCTTTAAGCTCACATCACCGTCTCAACAGACTCGTTCTTAGGTTTATCTGGGTATAGGCAGATAATTTCAGAGATATTTGGGGGGGGGGGCGTTCTAGTCAGTCGCCAAGTTTGCCTTTCCATGACAACGGCCCCTACGCTTATACTGAACACCCACCATAACCTGGCTACCTCTTCTTTAAAAATCTATGTTTAGATATCTAAATGCAGTATATTTATTTACTAGAGAAAAGCACATTTGGTCAAAATACACATTGCTCTCGACGGAAGTAGACAATTTTAAAACAGAGAAGGGGGGAAATTCCACGGGACCTAACACACTTTACACAGTACAAGGTTGTGTCTTAATAAAACAGAGAAGGGGGAATTCCACGGGACCTAACACATTTGACACAGTACAAGGTAATGTCAATAAAACAGAGAAGGGGTAATTCCACGGGACCTAACACACTTGACACAGTACAAGGCTATGTATTAATCAAATAGAGAATAAACTGAGTTATGAAATAAGATTTGAAAAAAAAAAATAATCAGCAAGTAAATCCTGTAAGGTCTGCCCCCCGGGAGGAACAGGTCGGGTTGATAATTAGGTCTCGACATGAGGGTGGGGGTGGGAAGGGGGCAGGGGAGGGGAGGGGAGGGGGAGGTCAAGTTTCCACAGCAAGAAATAACAGGGGGAGAAAACTGCTAATAATAAGATTAAGAGAGAAGCAGGGTGCCGAGGAAACAAAATCAATATGTGACGTGAAGGTGCCGGAGGGTGGCGCGACCAAATACGGTCTGGGGTGAATTCAGCGTCAGGGTAGTGAATAGGAAAAAGGGCGTCTGAGTACATGCCCCCCTATAGCCTGTCTGCTTGTTGTGTTTTTTGTTATTTTTTTTTAGTCTTTCAAACATATATTATGTAATATAGGATAGAAATAGAAATTCAAAAGTAGATCAAGTAGAAGACTGACTGGATGAAATGCTAAAAGTTTTCACTGATAAACTGACCAAGTACGTACGGATCCAGGAAACGGTTTAAACCAGGGGTGTGAAAACTATTCGTTACATTTGGTAATGTAAGAGCTGCAACAAGAACACGTGGATATAAAGTGTGTAGATGGGCTAGTATGAATTGAACATAAACATGATTGATATAGACAAGAGCAGATGAACGGAGAGATGGCCGAATCAGACAAACCTACTTCTGGTTTAAACAATGTGTGTGTGTGTGTGTGTGTGTATATATATATATATATATATATATATATATATATATACTAGTTGCAAGTACCCGGCTTTGCCCGGGTTTAAAATAAGGTTTTCTGTTTACCTTCTGTTTTCTCCCCCTGCCCCTCTCTCCCTTCCTCTCTCTCCCCCCTCCCTCCCCCCCCCTCTATCCCTTTCCCTCCCTCCCTTTCTCCCTCCCTCCCTCCCTCCCTCCCTTCTCAAATCTCTCTCCGTCCCTCTCCCCATCTCCCTCTCTCCCTCTCCCCCGTCCATCCTCCTCTCTCCCCCTTCCCTCTCTTTCCCTCCCTGCCCCCTCTTTCTCTTTATCTCTTCCTCCCATTTCTCCCATCCTCTCCCTCTCTCATTCCCTCCTACCCTCCTTTCCTCTCTCTCCCCCCTGCCCCCCTCTCTCTCTCTATATATATATACACTTATTATTATGGTTTCACACTTCTAAAATCCTTCTTCATTCCTTTACCTCCCTCAAACTGTACACATCAGAGAGCATAAAAAAACATCAACAATTCTTTGCATCACAAAGGCACAATACAGCACCAGCGCGCAAGTTCTATTCGATCATAGGGAAATGACGTCACAGAGGAATATTATTTATGGCGCCGTCGAGATTACTTTAATATAGTAAAATACTAAAATAAAAAAAAATTAATTACAATTAAACTACCCATCGATATGAAACGAAACCTGTCCTATAACCTTCCCCATGTAATTATGTGTATGTGTAACAAATTTCACGTTATTTGTTTGTCTGGATCTTGAGTTATAAGGGAAAAGACAGACAGACAGACAGACAGACAGACAACAAATGCGTCTTATAAGTATATATATATATATATATATATATATATATATATATATATATATGTGTGTGTGTGTGTGTGTAAATATGAATAGAAAATTGATTTGGATATCGAAAAATATGGAATTCTAATGCATTAGATGCACGAATCAACTCTAACTTGGTTGGATGAATGACAGTGTATTTAGAGCAATGATCACTATCTGATGCATTTGTAGACCTACCATTACGATAGGGTGAAGGGTTTAGGGCCTATCCAACTGTAACAATCATCACACGAATAGGTCAATGCCTCTCACCTGTACAAGGTCTGACTCCATTACGGAAATTTTCGATGGTGCAATTAAATATTTCCGACCAGAACTCCTTAAACCAAGGGTTCCTGGTGTGTTCCAGAGTCAGATTCAAGAAATACTCATCAAATCCTGGAGTAAAATAAAACAGAAAAACAAATATGTTTATACAATGTAGCACATAAAACTTTCAGTCCTAAAGGAATACAATAGCTCGAAAATGGGTTACATTGAACCCAAATAGTTTGCTAAGAAATTGTAAATTTAGTACAACCTCCAATCCGAAGCTGATTTCGATTTTTCTGATCTCGGTTCCAACCAATTGTCTCATTACTAAATTCGTTCGAGCTTTTTTTTTTAACTTTAGATATCAAAATGAAAGGGGAAAAAAAATCGTTGAATTTGAGTGATAGTCCTAAAGGCCTTGATGCCTGGACTATGATCTAGTGTACAACCGCGTGAGGCAATAAGCCAACCAAATGTTGTCCGATTAAACGTTTCGTAAGAAAATAAAACTTTTGAGACTCGACGAGAAATTTTAATATCGTTGTAATGAAAATAGGGGGTGGGGGGGGGAGGGGATAAAGCTGGGCGCCATGATGATTATAATGAAACTGGGATGGGAGAGGGGGGATCTATACAGTAGGTGACCAACAGGATTGTAATCTTAATGGGGTGGGGGGGGGGAGAAGGGGTCGATATAGTTGGTGACCAAGATGATTTTTAATAAAACTGGGTGAAGAGGTGACCGACTGACCTGGAATGACACTTCTCATGGGCAAAATGGTCACGGTGCCCTCAGCGTCCGCCTCCTGCCTGTACACCGGGTGGACTTTGGCGCCCCAGCTGTCGCTGGCCAGTAGGTACACGGAATCTGTTTTGTTGAGCCGGCTGATGGCTTGAACAACTCGCCTGGGATGTGAACACGGGTACATATGATAGTATGACATACAACACATTCAGCATCAGATCACCTTCCCCCCCCCCTCCAAACTATTACACAGTTGAATAATACAATGTTTTCAAACTATATACGCACTTTCCAATATGCACATCAGACGCATATACAGACATACTCATATAAACACATATACAGACATATACACACGAATTCATATACATACATTCATCTAATAAAGACATAAAATCACATATTGGTGTAAAGACATATACACACGGTTTCATATTATACAGACATAATTCATGTACAAATGAACACGGACACATAGATAAGCACATATACATATGATTTGTCAAATGTCTGTTTCCGTCTGAACAGACCGAGTGATCAGTAAGTGTGCATAGATATGACATTGACATCCATGACACTAACGACACACAGTTAATCCTCTTATCTTGCATGTCATTCTTCTACTGTAGTCATTTTCGATCTATTTTTAACCTCCGGTGGTCTCATCGTTTTCTCGTGCTAAGTCTTTATTTCCATAAATTGATAAATAACTAAAAATTTCCCCCCGTCACGTCTAACTAGGTCAGTTGATTCCCGGTTGCATAATCGCCCTAACCGTGTGTCTCCCTCAGGCTAATGGTCCGTACACTAAAAATATACCAGGACATCTAATGATATGTATCAGGCTAATGGTCCGTACACAAAAAAAATGTGGTGCACAAGGACGGGCTGAAAAGATGACTTCGAAGTGTGTTAAGGCTAGTCTGGGTTAAAACGCTTCATTTGAAAGTTACCTTATGTTACAAGCTGAAATAAAGTTTCAGGCATAAAGTATGCACATTCTAATATGAATATTTACTTCCTTTAAATGTTTAGCTTGTAGCTTTAAAAACATAATTAATAAAATGGAATTATGTCAGTTTAAACATTTGTTGATCTAATAAATATTTAAAATTAAAAAAAAGGAACTTAACGCAATTTTCATGAAAATTTGAAAAAAAAAAGTGTTTTGTCTGGTAAAAAATGTTTTAATACTTCTAAAATGTTTAACTTTGAAAAAAAATAATTTCTAACTAGAAAGGGGAGGTAAAAAAAATAAATATGTGCTGAGATGTTGTTTTGTGTGTGCAGCACCTCACCTAGAGTTATCCTCATTGGCAAACATCATAATGGCTTTGGCGTTGTTGTCTCCCCTCAGTAGACTGTCAACAATCGCCCTCAGCTTATTGTCGTCTGCCCCCCGGGGGATGCTCTCCGCTCGTGAGATGCACAGACCTGGTCAGAGATGTGGAGGTTCTTCAATTAACGCAACATCAAGAGAAATCATCGGAGAAGGACAGAGGATATGTAGCGAGGGAGTAAGATTAAGGGAGGGAGGGAGGGAGGGAGAGAGAGAGAGAGAGAGAGAGAGAGAGATAAGGATGGATTGTATAATAAGGAGAATTTGGAGAAAGAAAGAGAGAGAGAGAGAGAGAGAGAGAAAGAGAGAGAGAGAGAGAGAGAGAGAATTAAAAAGAGAATAAAGGGCACGAACTGCAAGCGTTATGCAACATTAAATGAACATTTTTTTAATGTTGTTTTAACATTTGTATTTCGCCAAAAAATTACAACGTCTGACAATATTTGATTTGTTGAGCAATTTTTAAATTATAAGTTTTAAGATTAAAATTCGAGCAACTGGTGTTAAATTAAAAAAAAACAACCAATCAGATAAGTTATAGCTTGTCTAGTCATTTTAACATAACTATCGTATAACCAATTACCACCCCTTGCTGTATATTAAGAATTATTTCCCTTTTTTTTAAACTAGGATGCATGCATGCATTGGGTGTTGAATGTTGAGTACTAGCTAAGTTAGCGACTGAACTTTTTATGTCAAGCATTAGAAAATTGTTTAGAGTTGAGTGACTTAGGACTGTGATTAAGGCAAGGGTGATAACCATGACTAGCTAGGGGTGTGATTAAGGCAAGGGTGATAACCATGACTAGCTAGGGTGTGATTAAGGCAAGGGTGATAACCATGACTAGCTAGGACTGTGATTAAGGCAAGGGTGATAACCATGACTAGCTAGGGGTGTGATTAAGGCAAGGGTGTTAACCATGACTAGCTAGGACTGTGATTAAGGCAAGGGCGATAACCATGACTAGCTACACACGACAACTGGAGACAGCAGGACCGGCCCTGACAATTGCAGGGCCCTAAGCGAAATGGATTGCGCGGGGTCCAGTCTGGGTAGGGATAAGGTTAATAAGTGAAAATTAAGATTTCTTCTTCTTAGAAAATAAATTCGTCTTTGTATTTTATTTATTCTTTAAAAACTACAAAATCACGATCAAAATAACATTACGAGCCTTGCGTGTAGCGAAGTCATACAGTTGATACAGTCATATCAAAATTCTGTTTCCTACTGAGACCACGCTCAATAGCAAGAATTTCCAAATTGTTCAATCTTATCTTCGTGAATTGTTGACCTCAAGTAATTCTTGATTAGTTTGAGAGACACGAGAAGCTTCTTTTCACCAGACGCCACAGTTACGGGTATTGTTAAAAAGAAATTCTGAGTGCAACAAAGTAGTTGGGGAAAGCAGTGTATCTTTCATCAGTGGACAGATAAGCCAAAATTTCTACCGGGGTTTTTGGCGGTAGTTGGCAGAATATGCCTTAAAGTTTCCATTTCGTCTGCTAATTTGCGCCCACATATATCTGCTGACTGGTCTGTTGATGACGTTAATGCTTGCTCGAGGCTCGCTGTAAACTTTCGTACGTCATCACGATGAAGGTGAAGGCTCTCAAATTTAATAATTTACACCTAGAATTATCGCGGGGCCTATGAAAGTGCGGGGCTCAATTCGGCCTCATAAGGCCGGCCCTGTGAAACAGACTGTGGACCCGAGTGGGTCAATGAACTTGATCATGGGTCTTAATATTTGCCCTGAATTTGCGGTCATGGAGTCAATTAGTAATGAATCAATTACGTTATTACTTCCAATCAGATCATATGCTACATTAATCAATTAACTTTGAATTCATTTTGTTTGTCATGGCGAATGCGCTCAGAATATTAGTTTAGATTGCTTTGTACTTTAAAAAATGTCAATAATTAATTGAAATGCCATTAAAGAATATTGATTTAAAAAAAAATAAATATATAGATTGTTGTTTAACAATGACGTAAGTTGGTCATAATTTCAAACAAAAATATAACTACGTGTTCTTTTAAAATAAAATTACAATATTTCTTATGTAACAGAAAATATAATGCATTTAGTTTTATTTAAATTTTAGAAACCCTTTTATTTACATGATCGGAGGCTACAAATATCGAGGTCTTCAGTATAACTTCACCGTCCACGTAAGCCCGCCTCAGACTGAACTATTTTGTCTTCATTAGTTATGAATTCTGTCAATGACATGACATAAAGGCGGGCTATTATAATTCTGCTGTTTAAAAATAAGCGTTAATTAAAGTGTGTGATCCATGTGGTACACATCGTTAAGGGAGTACTATATACCCAGTCTCAATGGGTGGAAATATGTTGTCCCCCCCCCATAGGGTGATGACACTACATTGAGATAAACTATGTGTCAACAATAGCTGATAAGTAGCAGTGGCGTAGCGAGGGGTGGGGCAAGAGAGGCATCATACCTCGGGCGCTACTCACAACGGGGCGTCAAATAGTATATTTTACATATAATATTATATGGTTTTTGAATGGGGGGGGCGCGCTAAGAAGGTATTGTGCCTCGGGCGAGATCGCTACGCAACTGATAAGTAGCTGAAGGAAACAAATATTCTGTATACCTACAATGGGTACGCTCCTGTATATTTCTAGCAATGATAATACATATATATATATATATATATATATATATATATATATATATATATATATATACATATGTTGATGTGTCCATTCGTTCGAATAAATGACCATATTGGTTAAGGGTTACAAAAAAAACATGATGTAAATATTTGAATGATCTAAGGAGATATTTAAGGCAACACCCAAAGAGAAAATGCCTAAAGGCAGACCAAGAAACAGATGGTTAGAGGAAGTGGAGAAAGACCTTAAAGCCTTAGGAGTGAGAGAGTGGAGGAAGAAGATCATGGATCGGGAAAAAAGTGGAGAGGAGTATGGCAGACCAGGGCCCTTAAATGGGCTGTAGAGTCAAAGGAAGAAGAAGAAGAAAAAGGAGATTTTTATTTTATGTAGAAGTGCATTTTAGTCAAAGGTTTATTTTTTCTTTGAACTTTTTATTTTATATTTATTTGTGTATTGATTTTAAAATAGAAAGGAGTGGACATTCTCGAAACATTTTTTTTTTGGTTTGTTTTGGTTACAAGAAAAAACAAACCTCTCTGCTTAAACAATTCACTTTACTCAAGCATGCAGCAGCAATTTAGTTAATGTGATTTGATTGGTCAAATGTACGTATAGACTTTTACGCTTCCATTAGCACTACTCTTGCAGCTATATTTAGATCTGTATCTCTACGCTGAAAGATGGGTTATAATGGACGGACACATTTATTTCCAGAAAAAAAGTGCAATTCTCATGTATACTTTAAAGAAACAAAAAAAAAAAATCCTAGTCCGCTTGCATAGCCCGTTGGTGTATCGATTTTTTTTCATTTACATAGAAAAGTAAAATAGCGATTGAATTAACTTTGTTTACAGTTTTACTTGCCTTGCTTAAAAAAAAAAGAAAATAAACTGGTTGTCGGTTTACATATGAGACTGTGATTGTGTCTATTTATCTATGTATCTCATCGGTCGGGGAACCGGGGTAAATTACCCCAAATGGGGTAAAAATGAAATTTTTGGGGGTAAAAATGAAACTTTTGTGAGTAAAAAGTATATATATATTTTTAAATTTGCTATGGGGTAATATCAACTTATACAAAAACATTTTGGGGTAAGGATTAAAAAAAAGTTCCCCGACCGCTGATGTATCTGAAAGGTGGTCTCTGCATGACAGTTAAGTTCCCTGGGAGGGGGGGGTAAAATTTAGGTGATAGACTAGGGGGCTTCTATTGCAGTGTTTTCCTTCTATGTCACTCTAGGTCTGGTATAGTTATCTTTAAACCCATTAATCACTATTGTGACAGGAGTTGCACGGGCCCATAATTCAACCTAACTGTGGCTGAGGCTGAAATGACCAACGAGGGGACATAGGATACCCACACCTGCGTTATGCCCATCGGGGCTCACAAAACAGTCATCGAGTCCACCAATGCAGAGAGTCACCGTCAAACTTTTCACCAAAATGGGGGTGTGATTGGGGGGGGGGGTAGTTTGTGATGAGGTATGATGGAGCATGTAGTGATGGGGGTATGTTGTGATGGGGGTATGTTGTGATGGGGTATGTTGTGATGGAGGTTTGTTTTGATGGGGGTATGTTGTGATGGGGGTATGTTGTGATGGGAGCATGTAGTGATGGGGATATGTTGTGATGGGGTATGTTGTGATGGGGGTATGATGGGGGGTTTATCGCAATGGGGTTTGATCGGGTTATGTTGCGATTAACTGTGATGGGGAGACGTGGAGATTGGGTGTGATAGGAGTATGCCATGATGAAGTGTGATTGGGGGTAAGTGGTAAGTTGAGTGCACACTCACACACAAACGCGCAAGCACAGACACGCGTCCTCAAACTTAGCTTTCATTATCTTTAAATTCAAATCTCTTGGTTTAAAAATAAACGAATCCCACAGCAGTTCCTTTGTATTGATCCTCTTAAGGTGAACTATAATTGGTAAGTCTGCCAACGAAAAACTGACCACCCTACGGTCAGTTCAAGGGCGACATTACACTCTCCGACTGCAGAAAACATTGCACAAAATGAGATGTCCTCGAACGGCATTTTTTGTGTGGTTTACAAAGCCGCCATTATATGGTCTAGTCCAGGGGTCGGCAACTTTTTGAGATGGAAGAGCCAAAATTTATGATTTACAATTTTCTCAGTTTTTTTTAAGAGCCACTCAAATTTTTCTTTCGGTATTTGATTAGGAATAGGTATATAAAATAATGTCATTATTATTATTTGCGCATTGAACTGGAAGGCCGCAACTTGACATCGAAAGAGTCGCATGCGGCTCGCGAGCCCCAGGTTGCCCACCCCGTTTCTAATCGGGTAAGAAGACTGTACGTACACAGATTGTGATCAAAGCACACTCCAGTCCACTCTAGTGTATCTATGGTAACTATAGTTACATAGAAAACAATGTAAACGACAAATATAGGCTATATATATATATATATATATATATATATATATATATATATATATATATATATATATATAGCCTATTTGACAGACTTTAAACATAAGATACAAATTGATGACATTTACATGATACATACATTCTTTTACTGACTTGCGAATACAGACAAACGCCAGACAAACACACAACAAACAGCAGGCAGACTTTACTATTCAATCACTGTAAATGTATCTATCAGTCATACAAAACTAATACGCTGGCTTTCAATCACAGTCAGTCACAAGTAGACAGAAAAACAGACAGCTTTACCCCGTCACATAAAATTCCTTTCAGATGAACGCAACACACATAAACAAAAACACAATAACATCCCTAACACACACACACACACACAAACACACACACACAAACACACACACACACTCACTCAAACACCTATTCCCTCAGACCGTTATATCGTTAATCAGTGTTGTGTGTGTGTGGTCTTCTGGATCAAAACATTCAAATATATTCAAGAGTTCCTGGCCCATTGTGATCTCCATCAAGACAAGACTATAGGCCAGACGGTTTAACGGTTCAAACTTACTCCAAGTTCCACTTTCAACAATCTAATTTGTTTGCATAACTTCGTATGCTACAACCCCACTGCTTGTTTGTATAACTTCGTATGCTACAACCCCACTGCTTGTTTGTATAACTTGAATATCTCTTTATGTTACTGCTGTATTTGTTTAGGTAAAATTTGGTATTTTTATGTTACGGCACTATTTGTTAGTGTAACTTTAGTACAGTGATGACTGCATTATCTGTTAGTGTAAAATTAGTACTGTGGTCACAGCATTTTTTGTTAGTGTAAATTTAGTACTGTGGTCACTGCATTGTTTGTTAGTGTAAATTTAGTACTGTGGTCACTGCATTATTTGTTAGTGTAAATTTAGTACTGTGGTCACTGCATTATTTGTTAGTGTACCTTTAGCACTGTGTTCACTGCATTATTTGTTAGTGTAAATTTAGTACTGTGGTCACTGCATTGTTTGTTAGTGTAAATTTAGTACTGTGGTCACTGCACTATTTGTTCGTGTAACTTTAGTACAGTGATGACTGCATTATCTGTTAGTGTAAAATTAGTACTGTGGTCACTGCATTATTTGTTAGTGTACCTTTAGCACTGTGTTCACTGCATTATTTGTTAGTGTAAATTTAGTACTGTGGTCACTGCATTGTTTGTTAGTGTAAATTTAGTACTGTGGTCACTGCATTGTTTGTTAGTGTAACGTTAGTACTGTGGTCACTGCATTATTTGTTAGTCTTACTTTAGTACTGTGGTCACTGCACAGTATAACAACTTCCGTTATTTTTTTTTCGTCGCCCATTGATTTATTTTTCTCTAATTTCTGAAGTATTTGTTACTTAAAGTAAGTCAATGTTACTTTAAGTAAGTCAATGTTACTTAAAGTAAGTCAATGCTACTTAATCAACATGGTGTTTTAATTCTTCCACCAAACTGATAATCAATTTAATGAAATGCCCCAAACACTGCGATCATCACAAAAAAAATACAATATTAAAGAAAATTACACTTGGTATTCATTTATGTTATTTTATAGCGCACCCAAGTTAAAATATTTAACATCCTGTAATGTAGCGCTCTTTATATCTACTATCATTGTTTACACAAATTAATGTTATCCAGCCTTCTGTTTGATTTTCCATTCTTCGAATCAATCAAATGTGTGATATAAATAAGTTCCATGGAAAAGTTGACTATTGTTACCTAATACATTATCGATTTGCTATCAACTACCCTTACCATTATTTGGCATCAATTAAAAATAGATGTTGAAAGATTGCCGACGTGATGGCTAGATTAAAATTCCCAGCAGTCAGAAGGAATTGAAACCGAGATCATCACGATGACCCCCCCCCCCCCCCCACAATTCTCTCATATACTCGACATCAACATATTTCTAAAATGTAGACATTAATTCTTTTTGTTTTTCTCTACAGACTTATGGACACACGCCACTGTATTGACTTAGTTTAGTACATACATCACCGATCTATTAATAACTTGAACTTCTCTTATGGATAGGTATAATTATGCACATCCGCTTTGCTTCCCCCCATTCCTGCTAAATGACCCTTTCAGCAAAATTTGAAGTCAAATATCTTGCTATAGTATCCAATGTCGCACACCTTAAATATCTCAAAGTCTTTGCATGGCATATGCCAACTCCCCCTTCCTCTCCCTCACCCTCAAAAAAAAAAACAGGTCTATTATTAACTACAACCTAAACAAACGTGGTACTACAACCGTAAAAAATAATTTTAATGATGCGCCCATGGAATTTCCCGTTAGTATTAATAACTTTGAATCACCTAACTAATGTAAAAGTCCCACTTTTTTTGTGCATAGTTCACACCTTAATCAAAAAAAAAAAAAGGGATGGATAACCTTCACATTTGAAAGCAAGACAAGCTGACGTTGTTTACTCTCCGTCTGTAGGTGACACAAAACAAGAAGTGAAATACTTTCTTTCTTTCTAAATATAGACTGTACCAGAATCACTCGAAAAATAAAAAAAAGAAAGACCACTTGACTGACCCTTCGGTTGTGGCGGAACTTCCCTGGAACTCTTACATTGTGAGTCCCATCATCGAGTGTTACAGAGATGGATATTACTCACAGAAATGTCCAAGGGGGGGGGGGAGAGAAAGGGGGTAGTATTTGTGGTAAAATACAAAAAAAAAATGCTGACGTTGCCCGTATGTCTTAGAATGGTAGTAGTGAGGTTTGATAGGATTATGTTGGGTGCATGGGTTTTTTTTTATTTTAGTGAAACACAGTCGTGTCAATAGCAGGCAGGCTTTATTGTTGTTTTTTTTTTGGTTGATTGTGTGGAATGATCGCGCAAGTATAAGTGTATGTATGGTTATGTCATTGGCATACAGGGATAGATGTGTGAATAGTGGTGCGATTTGCATACACGTTTTTTTTTGTATGAATAATTATTGTGCCAATAATAGGCAATGCAGGGTAGATTATTTGCTACTTGGATTATAGATTTTTTAACTATTTTTTTTTAGTGAATAGGTGAAGTTTTAATCCACAAACAGTATACTTTGTAATGAATAGGTGAAGTGTAGTTTTTAATCCACAAACAGTATACTTTGTAATGAATAGGTGAAGTGTAGTTTTTAATCCACAAACAGTATACTTTGTAATGAATAGGTGAAGTGTAGTTTTTAATCCACTAACAGTATACTTTGTAATGAATAGGTGAAGTGTAGTTTTTAATCCACTAACAGTATACTTTGTAATGAGTACTCGTATCCAACTCCGTTGTTTATGGATTGCAAACTAGGCAACTGACCTTCCTGTACTTAAATCCAATCAAGCCCGAGGCTATCTGGTCCCATGTTGGTAGTTTTGTCATTCTCCCCCCCCCCCCCCCCAATATCTTTGAAAGTCTCTGCCTTAGTCCCTTCCCTGCCTTTCCCTTTAAAGTTTAAAAAAAGAAAAACTGCGATGTTAGTATAAATAACTGTTGGTGACATGCATCAAAAAAAAAAAACGAAAGGCAACTTTTACCATAGAGCTGGGTGCACTAGCGATTGTCAACATGCTTGCTGATTTTAACCGGTAGAGCTGGGTCACTAGCGATTGTCTACATGCTTGTTGATTTTAACCGGTAGAGCTGGGTGCACTAGCGATTGTCTACATGCTTTTTGATTTTAACCGGTAGAGCTGGGTGCACTAGCGATTGTCTACATGCTTTTTGATTTTAACCGGTAGAGCTGGGTGCACTAGCGATTGTCTACATGCTTTTTGATTTTAACCGGTAGAGCTGGGTGCACTAGCGATTGTCTACATGCTTGTTGTTTTTAACCGGTAGAGCTGGGTGCACTAGCGATTGTCTACATGCTTGTTGATTTTAACCGGTAGAGCTGGGTGCACTAGCGATTGTCTACATGCTTGTTGATTTTAACCGGTAGAGCTGGGTGCACTAGCGATTGTCTACATGTTTGTTGATTTTAACCGGTAGAGCTGGGTGCACTAGCGATTGTCTACATGTTTGTTGATTTTAATCGGTAGAGCTGGGTGCACTAGCGATTGTCCACATGTTTGTTGAGCCTAACCAAGGAAATTAAAGGACGTCTTCGGTTAAGTAGTGAGTTAATACAATGGAAGTATGCTGACCATTCCGAAGGCTATCCTATAAAAAAAACCCCTCTAAATGGGATGTTTTTTTTGAATTGCTTTTTTCTCATCCACGCCCGAGACTGCAATGGCCGTGCAGGCGTAAAAGAGGACGTAGATAGGTGACTGCAAAGGCTATGATCTGAACCCGTAACCTATAGCGTGCCGTCCGTGGTCACAACCAAAGACCACTGTCCGTCTTAACTCTATAAATAGAATCAGACGTCATTTGAACCCTACACTTGTATTTGTGAGCATATTGAGAAGAGGGACGCGACAGTAGGGTAGATTTGGGGAGCGGCGTGGATTTGTTTACAAAAATAACTGTGTTAACTATTTTAGACACTGTGTTAAAAGACCTAATAATTTAGCGCTTGTATTCTATATACAATTATTTTTGTTGTTTTAGTTTCTTAGATTTTTATTTGTTGTGTACCTTGAGCTGAAATGTTTTTAATTTAATCAAAGTAAACAAAGGTCCCTAGCCGCGAGCAAAGAGCCCTATATCGACGGACGCGATTTACTTTGATAAATGAGTTTTAAATGACTGATAATCTTTTACTTGTATTAATTGAAGAAATGAACCAAAGTTAAGATATAGACCTAGATATGGAGAGAGCAATAATTAAAGCATTGGTTATACAAGCTGCATTCAAAGCAACAACCCAACGGTGTTTGTTTAAAAAAAAATGTAAACGAGTAGAATTCTACGACGCGTCTAATTATCACGTGACAGATTATTGTGTTGGCTCTACATTTCTTTACTTCATTAATGAACGTAATTTAAAGGCAGGGATAGTAGGAGAAATTGGCTAATTGAAGACGTACTTAGAATTATTAATCACCCCATCAATCCCACTTTTTGTTTTCGTCTTATTTACTTGGGATTATTTATAACTGAATACTAGGGAGCGACCGATATGCCTTTTTACCGATAGTCCGATACCGATATTTTCCTCCAGCATTTGTACCGATACCGATATTTTCTTTTTAGGGGCTGTCCATTATTTATGTAAACAAATTTTTGGCGATTTTTTCCTCCCCCCTCCCCCTTGTCAACAACTTGTCAAACTTCCAGAGACCCCCCTATAAAATTACGTCAACACTTGATTACCCCCCCCCCCCCCAAAAGGTGGCTTCCAAAATGTTTATGTGGCAAAATTAGTAGGAATATAGTTAGTTTAATTAAAATACTGAATG
>JAGDYQ010000059.1:1320491-1345491 GCA_021962125.1 Bulinus truncatus | reverse complement strand
AAGAATGTTCCCTTAACTCCTCCTCCCTTCCCCCCCCCCACCCCTCTTTCGCACATTAATGACATCAAGTTATCACCGCGGCATAAGTGGAGTGGAGTGACACCATGAAATCAGGTTTAATACCTCCATAAATGAAGACACTAGTCTACAAGTGAGTTTGCACTGGTGGTTTTTGCTGGATTTTTGTTAAATGTCACATTCATTTATATCAACACACACCTATCGTATAAACACACACCTGACATACAAACACACACCTGACATACAAACACACGACTCACATACAAACACAGACCTCGCATACAAACACACGTCTCACATACAAACACACACCTTACATACAAACACACAACTGACATACCAACACACACCTCACATACAAACACACAACTGACATACCAACACACACCTCACATACAAACACACACAACTCAGATACAAAAACACGAATCACATACAAACACACACACCTCACATACAAACACACAACTCACATACAAACACACAACTCACATACAAACACACAACTCAATACAAACACACGACTCACATACAAACACACACCTCACATACAAAAACACAACCCCCATACAAACACACGACTCACATACAAACACAACTCAGATACAAAAACACAACCTACATACAAACACACAACTCACATACAAACACACGACTCACATACATACACACATCTCACATACAAACACACACCTCACATACAAAAACACACCTCACATACAAACATACACCTCACATACAAACACACAACTCACATACAAAAACACCTCACATACAAAAACACAACTCACATACAAACACACATCTCAATACAAACACACCTCACATACAAACACTCAACTCACATATTTTATCATCAGCCGCACGTCAATATTGTGTGTAAGATAAATATTTCCAACGTTTAAATGAGACACTATCAGCCGTGCAGTTCAGAAAAAAAAAATAAATCTAGATAATTCATTCAACCGTACCGCTGAGATAATGAAAGGTACAGTCTGCTGGGCAGACAAACACGCCGTATTTAAAGTACTCGAGTACGTATCGCAAGGAAAACAAATAGACAAACGATTCCTCAAACCACTCTCTTGTGCTCTATTTACATAAGCACCCGATTACATAAGTAATAACCGGCTGAGTAACTCGGCATCTTGTTAACGATCCGGCGGTTTATCTTCCTCGGAGCTCTGGGTTCATTACTCCAATAATATATTACAGGCTGTACGGTAATCGATACCGCGCTTGTCAAGCTTAAGATATTTATAGGCGGTATCGATTACAGTAAACACAAAATAAATGGAATCGGATATTTTTATTCTTCGATCGATTTTTTTTTTAAATTGATTTTCGGAAAAAAAATAATTATGACGCAGAGTTTGACATTAATGTTTAATGCCTTCTGAACGAATTCTCGGAAATATTTCAGTTTGCTACGTAACTTACGTATCGTGTCTAAGTGGCAACGGATGTGCCTGTAATAATAAACTAGGACAGGGGGGGCCTGACAGGTCTCTACATTGACGGCTTAGACAACAAAAAAAAAAAACACCAGACACATTAAATAAACTGCCAGACCAGACACTGGTTTTAACCATACTTAATGTATTTTTTTTTTGTTTCCTGGTTTACAGCTTTAGTTCATTACAATACATCTTAGTAGGTTGAAAAGTCACATTGAACATGATATGGGGGAGAGGAGGGGGTGGAATGTTAGTGCTTCTGACACAAAGGAGAATTAAAAGTACAAAGAAAAACGCATTAGTTTTAAGACCCACTCACACAACAGGAGACGTGTCAAACCGACGTAATGAAAGTCATTTATTTGGAACTTTTTATTTTTGTAAAAAAAAAACTTAAGTTTAATGTAAAGTTACTTCAACTACGAACTTAAGTTTAATGTAAACTAACTTCAACTGCGAACTTAAGTTTAATGTAAAGTTACTTCAACTACGAACTTAAGTTTAATGTAAACTAACTTCAATCATAAATTCAAAATGTAACAAAAAGAGTACCTGAAATTAAAAGTATTTGATTTAAATCAGTGTTTCCCAAGGTGTGATACGTGTACAACAGGGGGGGAGTACGGGAACAGTTTGTTGTGGGTAGGTGCTGCACCGGATTGAGAACATCTGATAAATGTGCACGACTAAAGGCGAAATCAAGTTTTTAAAACACTGATTTAGACCCTAATCCCTAGCCCCTAACCCCTAATCCCTAGCCCCTAACCCCTAACCCTAATCCCTAACCCCTTACCCCTTACCCCTAAACCCTTACCCCTAACCCTAGCCCCTAACCCCTAATCCCTAATCCCTAACCCCTAACCCTGATTTAGACAGTTTAAAAACATCAAAAAGCACTCCACAGACAACCAAATATGTCCTTAGCCAACAAGGAGTGCTGAGTATTGGAATATCCCCCCACCCCGTGTCTATCACCCCCCCCTCTTACCACCCATGTGTGCCCACACAGCTCATTAAGCCCGGAGACCCACATTACAACAAAAACGCTCACATACTTTGTTTGATACACCTGTGTACCGTTGTATTAGGCACGGACGGACATTGTTTACTTCCTTTTAAAGTTGCCCTTCTAACATCTATTTTTCCCCCCGCGTGAAGCCTTGGGTAATTTTAGAGACAACATTAAAGACATCACCCTCATCCCTACCTACTTTACACCTAATCCCGTGGGTCCCATTTCGTTTCAAGGCCTGCGTGAGCTAATGCCACAAAGTACCCATGTTGAATATTTAAAAAAAACGGCTATAGGTAACAACAATTAATTATTATGTGTTTTTGAAGAATAGATAGTTGTAAGACATAAAATACCAACCATGTGATTTATTTATATGAAAATATTTGGAAACCCCCCCCCCCCCCCCAGAGAACTTTAAAAAAAAAATTCATTGATTGAAAAAGACAGCTTTTTTTGTAAAGACACTATTTTTTAAAATAGAAACCTCTTTTAATATACACTTTTTGAAATGACACCTTTTTGTCATCAAAACCAAAGTTGTCGGAAATAAAAGACACAACAAAGTCTAGGGTCTTTCTGCAAAGAAATCCGAGGAAAAAGATCTTTTTTTTTTAAAAAAAAGTGGCCACAAAAAAAACAAGCAATTAAGCCTGTTCCATTCTGGACACAGGACGTGTTAGCGCATTTTCGTGTTATGTATCAGTACGTATGTTAGCTTTCAGTAAATATTTGTAAATTTTGGAAATGTTTATAAATTCAATTGTGTAATGCATATATCTGTAAAAAAAAATATTATAAAGACGTTTCTTCATATTTGAAAAAAAAAATTATTTTCTCTTAAATCTAACTACAAGTGGTTTGTGGTTACTGAAATAGGACTCATAATTGAAAACATTCGAAACTGTAGTCATTTAATCGTCCGAAAACTCCGTCAATTGTTGCATAGCTCTGATACTTTCAATTAAACTCAGAACACAAGCTTACTATTTCATTTGGTGAGTTTCTTAATAAATCTTGGTGAAACTACGTGCTGCAGTATTTCGCACCAAATGAATGTGTTATTGAACGTACAAGATGTAGAATGGGGCCATATATATAATATATAAGCCCCTTAGGAGCCCTGAAGCCCGGCCCTCAGAGGTCCTATCGCGAAATGAACTTTTGATGTATACTTGGCAGGCCAAGACCTACAAAATGAAATATACATCATGGGTCTAGGACTTATGGTTACTGAGATCTAGGGCGCTCCTTTGTTAATATAGCTTATATAGTAAAAAACGGTACTTTACAACCCCCCTTTTACGGCCCTCAGAGGTCAGATCGCGAAATGGAAAAAAGTCATTTCTTGGCAGGCCTACAAAATGATATATACATCATGGGTCTAGGACTTATGGTTGTTGAGATCTAGGGTGATGACGGACAGACAGACAGATAGACAGACAGACAGACAAAACGGGGACAATAGAGCATTTTTTTCGAAAATGCTCTGAAAATAATTAAAATTAAACTTTACATGGACGTGAACCTATTTCTGTAGAAGTTGGTCAGGTTCGTTAAGCCCCATCGAAAAATAAAAACTTGTCTGACCCCCCCCCCCCCACCCTCGTTCCGCCCCCCCCCCTTCCCTTTTCCGCCCTTCTGTCTCTTCCCATCCATCCTCCAGGCACAAACATGCTGCACCGCTCACGATGCACACATACACTTGACCTCTGCCTGTTGACTTCTCACGTTCACGTGCTCTTATATTGTTCGCCTGGGGGAAGGGGGGGTAATTTCGTTGTGAGTGGCTTCAAAGGTTGGGGGAGTACTTGGGCCTGGGGGCCAGGGGGGGGGTCGGAGTCGATAATGATTTCATGTCCCATATATTTAATTTCCTCTAAAAATAAAGTGACAGCAAAACAACAACAACAATAAAAAAATGCAAGAACGTAAAAAAAAAAAGACCTAGGGGTCAAGAAACAAGATTATGTTTTTCTCCATTGTGTAAAAAATATTTTGTATTGCCTGAAATATTGAGAAGAACCAGAAATAGACCTGTTAAATTGCGATTATCACAGAGAAATAGAATGAATATAGTCTTTTTATTCATCGCAGCTTTATAATGGAATTTACTTGATATTATATTTGCTTATATAAGCCACATAATAAATTAGATTGAATAGCTTAATCGATTAAGTGCATTTTTTTCTTTGAAAACGACATTTGTAAAATACATCTTTAGCGACATTAACAATTAAATCAAATTTTATCCCAATAATCCATCATTCAAGCTTTGGTTATTTTTTTTTTTGGTTACAAAACGTTTTTATGCACATTTCTTTTTAATATTCACAGTGCTGGATGTTAACTGTCAACTGTGACAGCCCCAATAGTACACTACCTACTTGTCCCACCTATGGGAAAGACAGCTAGTCTATCTTTCGGCCTCTGTTCTAGCCCCCTCCCCCTTTCTTTGCAGTCAGCCATCCGTGCAGTTTAACAGGCCATGGAGACAAAGTGGACACCTTATGTAGCGAGCGATGCTGGGTTTCGGGACAGTTGCCTTCCAACATAGAAAGTGATAACCTTTTGATAATTCTTTGTGGCCAAATTTTTTTTTTGAAGTGTGGTATTCCAAATCTCCCAAATTTCGCAAGCTTCTGGACCGGCCTGGTTAAACTTCAGGTCCTGGATAATTAATCCCTCCCCCTGTTTTCCATCTAAGCTGGTCTTCAACTCTCTGAGTTTACGTACATACATTTCAGCCAAGCGCACTAATATTGCGTTTAGTAGGCTAATGTAATGTTAACAAAAGTTGAAATTTCCTTCCAAACTTGGTCACAGCAAATTTCTTCAGCCCGCAAACTTTCACGGGAATGTTGCTGTCCCTATGTTGTTTTGTATTGTTTATTGCAATTTCCTGTAATGAAGGGATGTTTATCTCTTAGATCCTGTAAAGTTTAGGGCATAAACCACTGATGTGGGAGTTTTTCGCAGTGGACTTCTTTCACACTCACCTTAGCCAAATTGTGCAACATCAATGGAGGAACCATGGGAGACATATGTAGGTGATTGGGACTCGCTTGGATTCAAGCCCATAACCTACAGAAAACAGGTCGTGCTCAAGCTTGAACATCAGAGTCGCTACTAAAGCACTACCCAGCCGTCCATTACCCCCTATACCCAGGCACGCCGAAAGGGGGGGTCATTGCCAGGGGGCCGCATCTGTAAGGGGGCCCGGTCGCCCCGACCATGTCAATTTTTTCACGACTTTTTGTTTATTAAGAGGCCCGCAATGACGTCCTGCACTGGGGCCCGTGTGGGCTCTCGGCGCCACTCCCTATACCACGCCCATTTGATTGCAGATTATGAAAGCCACTGTCTCCACCCAAGGGTCGCGATCCCTGGAATGTGTCCAGCCCCTAATCCTTCATTTCGGTCCTTACTGCTTCCGGTGGTACGTTAAATAATGACACTATTTTATTTTCTCAAACTAAGAACAAAAAATAGTTTCTTTTTCTTACATATCCGATGCATTCCAGTACTCCAATGTTTATAAATTCAACTTTTCATTCGGTTGAACACAACATTTCATATGTACTTCTAACGTTATTTATTCTTAACAGTTAATTTGGTCAAGTGGTCTGTGTGTCCGGTCGAACTGTTTTGTTTATGTCCATACCAGCACCTTGAGTTGACCGGTGGGGGGGGGACAAATTCTCTACCCCTGACGTCAATCACTTTCTAGAATGGACGATAGGGTGAGTATGAGGGAGGGAGGGATGAAAGTAGTGTATAGTGGTAGTAGTAGTAGTACAGGAGTCTAGCATATCCATTAGTAGTACACGCACGACTACTGATACATATTTTATATCTGTCTACTATCTATCTGTCTATCTATCTATCTATCTATCTATCTATCTATCTATCTATCTATCTATCTATCTATCTATCTATCTATCTATCTATCTATCTATCTATCTATCTATCTATCTATCTATCTATTCATCTGTAAACCCCCAGTTTGGATTTAGAACCAAACAATAACAAGAATGTCAACAAACAAAAAAAGTTCATTTTATTTCAGTAGTATAAATTATTCTGTCATACAACTGTTTTAATATGTTTTATTTGCAATTTTTATTGACTAAAGGAATACATTATTAAGCGATCTATTTTATTTTTAAATTCTTATTTACTTTAATACGGTGATGTATTAATACTATATATAGTAACATCCAAAAAAAAAACATGTGATTTTCAATAAAGTACAGAGAGTATCATAAATGTTTTACTACTGCAACTAAAGTACCGGTATTACATTTTTTATACTTTTTTTTATGAAATCTAGCCCCCACCCCCGTTTTAAAACGAGTCTTGTCTGTGTGTGTATAAACAAAGCTATAATCAAAATTTTTCCTTGTTTTTCATTCTCCAGGAGTGGCCCCTTAGCCCGTAGCGCATGACGGACCGCTTCCCCAAGCCAGCGCCTGAGGGGCCCCAGAGTTTGGAGTGTGTTTGTTACCTAATTGTACGTTCCAGGTCCGGCACATGACACTCACCGTAGACCCCGCGTTTAGCCAAGACCACCTATGTTCTCTTTCCCATACTCGCTTTAACCCTTCTCCCTTTCTTTTTGAAAACATGTATCTGGTTTTCGCTTTCAAAAAATGTACATAAAAAGACTCCATTTGCGGACACAACAAAAATATGTTTGTTCCCAGACAAGGAAATTGGCACATAAACATGCAAGTCTGAGTGAGTATTAGTAGATCACAGCGTGCAACTCATCCTTTTATTTATTTGGCGGCATAAAAGTGCACGCATACTCTAGAACAAGAACATCAATAGTAATGCAAGAACATCAATAGTAACACAAGAACATCAAAAGTAACACAAGAACATCAAAAGTAACACAAGAACATCAAAAGTAACACAAGAACATCAAAAGTAACACAAAAACATCAAAAGTAACACAAAAAACATCAAAAGTAACACAAGAACATCAAAAGTAACACAAGAACATCAAAAGTAACACAAAAAACATCAAAAGTAACACAAAGAACATCAATGCCAATACAAGAACAAACAGAAAAGGTGATTAAACAGACAAATTGTAAAAAAAAAACCTACACGAGAGATGACAACGTGTGATGTCATCCGGACAAATACCGAGGTCTTTTACTTTTAACCGAGGAAAAAAAAATCATCTTGTATGTTTATTTGTGATCCGAGATGCGAGAAGAGTGAATCGATGAATGCATTGTTTCAAATTCGTCGATTTGTAGTCAGACAAAAGAGAAAAATACTCGAACAATACGATGAGCTGTATGTGTGTGTGTGTGTGTGTGTGTGTGAGAGAGAGAGAGAGAGAGAGATAGAGAGAGAGACGGTTCGCTATTGAATGTGGGTGTGTGGGTATATGGTTGAAAGATTCAGAGTGTGTGTGGCTGTGAGAGAGTGTGTGTAAGGGTGCGCTATTGAATGTAGGTGTGTGTGTGTACGGTTTAAGGATTTAGTGTGTGTGTGGCTGAGAGAGTGTGTGTGTGTGTGCGAGAGAGAGAGAGAGAGAGAGAGAGAGAAAGAAAGAAAGAAAGAAAGAGAGAGAGAGAGAGAGAGAGAGAGAGAGAGAAAGATTGAATACTAAAAATAAAAGTGAAAGTTAAAGTAAAAAATAGAATTCAGAATTTTGGAGTCGGTCTACCCGCAAAGCCTCCCTAACAAAAGGGTGTGTGGGGACGGGGATGGAGGTTAGGGCGTAGCTGGCATAAAGGGGGGAGGGGGTGAGAGACAGGAAGTCTAAGAGGAGATCTATAGTAAGGGTGGAAGGGCAGCCACCATATAATTAGGAGTCTGGGGACGCTAATAAACTGTGGTCTAAGTGGTTCACACGGCGGGGTGGTAATAGAAACCATCTGACCAAGTTGTGTATGTCGTCATTGATTCTCGTGGACAATTTTTTTTTATTTCTACAGGAACAAAGATTTTGTGTGTGGAACTCTCTAAGACAAAATAAAAAGATGTTCGGTGTTTTGGGGTTTTTTAAGATAAAGTATTGCTATGTTAAATAGTATAAGTTAAATTAGTTTTCACATTTTATGTGCGTATGTGTTAGTCTATGCCGAACATATTCTAATTTTTTAGTGAGAATGATACAAATAGGCAAGTTTTAAGTTCTACATAACAGTACACGATTTTAAACCCTTTCTTTACTGAATTACGTGTTGCACACACTAAAGTATCTTCTAGTCTATGAATAAACGATGAACTAATGAATTAGTTTTTAAAAGTGTTTTGAATAGGGAAAAAAACTCGCAAAGAAATTATCATGTTAAAATAAATATGATGCTTAGAACCGGTGCAGATGAACGCTAAATGGTCATGCTTTTTTTAAATTCTTATATAGGGTTGCAAAATGAATAAATTATATAACTGTGAGCAAAACAATAGAAAGTTCAATTCTATCAAAACTAACTAGAAAAAAAGAAAGGGAGGGAGAGAGAGAGGAAGCGAGAGAGGGGGTAGGGAGAAAACAGAAGGTAAACAGAAAACCTTATTTTAAACCCGGGCAAAGCCGGGTACTTGCAACTAGTATCTATACTTATAAGACGCATTTGTTGTCTGTCTGTTCCCTTATAACTCAAGATCCAGAAAACCAAATAACGTGAAATTTGTTACACATACACATAATTACATGGGAAAGGTTATAGGACATGTTTCGTTTCATCTCGATGGGTAGTTTAATTGTAACTAATTATTTTAGTATTTTACTATATTAAAGTAATTTCGACGGCGCCATAGATAAAATTCCTCTGTGACGTCATTTCCCTATGATACATTTTTAAAAGAGGGGTAACTCCCGGAAACTCCAATTGTAAACATGATGAAATCAATAGTCATATCTATTTACCTATCGTTTTATGTATTCGGAAGATTAAAATTAAAATTAAAAATACGTTAATTAAAATGTTTCTGTGACATTATTAACATTATTAATACAATCTCAATGCGTAGTTTTATTGTAATTAATTATTTTAGTATTTTACTATATTAAAGTATTCACGGTATGGGATCGCCTTCACTATAAATAAAAATCGCGCACCAAGTGATTGTGTAATTGAACGGACGGAGAAGAAAGGGCTAGGGACAGGAAATAAAATATTGTTGTTTTTTTTTCATGCTGCAATTACCCGGCTTTGCCCGGGATTAAAATAAGGTTTTCTGTTTATTTAAGAAGCGTAATTTGACGTTTAATTGTACAGAGAGAGGGAGGGGGGAGAGAGATAAAGAGAGAGGGGGCAGAGAGGGGAGAGGAGGGAGGGAGGGAGAGAGGTGGTAGGGAGGGAGAGTAAGGGGGAGGGAGGGAGAGGGAGGGTTGGAGAGAGAAAAGGAGGGAAGGAAAGAGAAAGGAAGGGAGGAAGGTGGAGAGGGTGGACGGGGGTGAGAGAAGGAGGGAGGGAGATAGGGAGAGAGATGGAGATGGGAGAGTTAGGGAGGGAGGGAGAAAGGGAGAGAGGGGGTAAGGATGGAGAGAGAGGGGGAGGGAGGGAGAGAGGGGGTAGGGAGAAAACAAAAGGTAATCAGAAAACCTTATTTTAAACCCGGGCAAAGCCGGGTACTTGCAACTAGTATATATACATATATATATATATATATATATATATATATATATATATATATATGTATGTATTTATAAAGATTCGCTTTTGTATTTAAAAAATGCACAATAAAGTACCAAAAAAACAAAAACTCATTATATCATGCAAATATTCTTTATAAATGATCATAAATTAAAAGCGTGGGTGATTACAATATACTGAATTAATATGTCATTACAATATTTGATCAGGAGTAATGATGAAATGAATAATGATAGAAGCACACGCTTTTGTTTTATAGTTTTGATCGTAAAATATATTAGATGCACTTAGCTATGTCATGACCGCTTCCCTCCCCCCCCAGCACCACCCCAACGCCCCCAACCCATTCCGTCAAAAAACATACACCAACACCCTCCTGTGGTGTCTATTTAAAAAAATGGCAGCTGCGAACTTGTGAAATCTTCAAAACTATCCTATCATCTGTCACACGCTCTACACATGTGTAAAAACTAAATGTTTCCTTTACACTAACCTCACGCATTGATGTCATTGTAAGAAAGAAACAGAAAAGAAATATTTAAATAAGTTTTTAAAAAAATACAGTAAATAAATAAATACATTAAAAAATATGATATTTTTATTGAGATTAAGTGATTAGAATTAAACAACATACGCCCCAAGATAGAGGTTGGGTCAAAGGAGGAAAAAAATAAATGAAATGTGTGTAATGTTTTCGTGTACTTTTACGTCACTCCGGAATTATCCAATCAGATTGGTTTATTATTTATAGCTATGCACCAAAACAAACTAATTTATGTTTAATTGTTTGAAGCACAAATTAAAAGTTTAAAAAAAAACCTAAAGGAATTATTAAAATTGGTTGAGGAAAAAATTATAAAAAAATTCAAATCTGGTTCTTCATGGCATCTGTCCGTGGAATAAAATCTTTCTAATTAGATAATTATTTATGTTTTTTTTTATTATTTTGAAAGAATAATAGATGCACTATAAAACAATATTAATAGAATAACCGTGTTGATAACTGCGCGCGTTAGAAATGTTAGTTGTACAGAAAATATGTTCATTCTAAGAAACAAATTAAAACTTTTAATAGGTTAACACATGGGTCGGCAACCTTTTGAGATGGAAGAGCCAAAAGTTATAATTTACAATTTTCTCAGGTTTTTTTTAAGAGCCACTCAAATTGTTCTTTCAATACTACGGTATTTGAATAGGAATAGGTATATAAATAAAATCATTATAATTATTTGCGCATTGAACTGGAAGGCCGCAACTTAACATCGAAAGAGACTCATGCGGCACGCGATCCGCAGGTTTTCGACCCCCTGGGTTAACACAGCATCGGCAAGCCTTTTCCGCTTATGGGCCTACACCAAAGGTGGGCACACATTTTGAATCGCGGGCCACGATAGGTTCACAATTTTGGCGCACAAGGACCTGTAATGGAGCAGATGGTGGACGAAAGTAGCTTAAATGTACGTCAGATCTAAATGCGGCGGCTGCAGGGCCGGCTCTGGGCATAGGTGACATAGGCAGCTGCCTAGGGCGCCAAATTGCTAGGGGCGCCAAATTTTAGAAAAAAAAACCTTTCTTTACTATTCATGCAGAAGGGATGGGCGTCCTAATAGATGACTGCCTAGGGCGCCAAATTGCCTGGGGACGGCTCTGGGCGGCTGGGACCCAACATCAAAACGGACCGTGCGTATTTAACTAGCCGAGGGTTGCCCATGGCCTGGTCGAGTTTATGTTTACCTTTGTAGAGCCTATACAGACCATCGGGGTCAGATGAGGTAGAGTTCACCTGTAGCTATGGATATATTATTGGATAGTGCTAGTTCGATGAAAAGCCGTTTTTCTTTACTTTCCCCAGAAAACATCGGGTAAAATGTGAACTGAGTGGACTTAGGGACATCGATCGGACTTGAGATAAGTCCCGGTAATACTACATACCGGGACTCGAACTCGAGACCAAACAGTTTAGCATTCGAGCGTTCTACTAAACTGCCACCGCGTCCGACAATTATGGAATGCTTTATGAATTTGCGTGTCATCGTTGCGTATAAATTAACCTATTCTTCAATGTATACTTCCAGTCTTAGTAAATGTACTGTGTTGACATTTCTCTCTGGTCTGGTGTATTGATTATACTTTTTACGTGTTCTATTTTAACCATTCATTAAAACAAAAATAATATATCACTAGCTGTACCCTGCAAAACCTTTGCATAGAGTTATATCCCCTTGGGCTTGATCGGTAGGGTAGATTATTTCTGGTTTCGGGCAGATCCGATTTCTTCATGATTGTAACTGGAGTACTATTGTATTGTACTGAGAAATTGTTTGATTCAATTGTATTTGATGGTTGAAGGGTTCTGTTTAAAAGTTTAATTAGTAACTACTTCTTCGAATTCGCGAAAATAAAATCATTAATTTTTAAAAGCTTTGACGCTTAGCGACCCACCTGAAAAAAAAATATATTTGTATTTTTTCGCGTCCATGCGCAGAAGAAAAGAATTACAAAAAGTAGAAAAAGAGTAAAAGCGTCATAAAATGTAAATATTACTTTATTGATTAATAGACTTTTAATAGACTTTTAATAGACTTTTTATAGAATTTTAATAAACTTTTTATAGACTTTTTATGGACTTTTATAGACTTTTAATAGACTTTTTATAAACTGTTTATAGACTTTTTATAGACTTTTTATAGACTTTTTATAAACTTTTTATAGACTTTTTATAGACTTTTAACAGACTTTTTATAGACTTTTTATAGACTTTTAATAGACTTTTTATAGACTTTTAATAGACTTTTAATAGACTTTTTATACACTGTTAAAGTTGTACGTTTTTTATTTTTACAAATTGCTTCTCGATCCATTAATTGAAATTTAAAAAAAAATATGTTGAGATCTACCTCATAATGTCCACCACCAACCTTAGATTGTCCGCCACACCTTATTTTGTCCGCCACACACCTTATTTTGTCTGCCACACACCTTATTTTGTCCGCCACACACCTTATTTTGTCCGCCACACACCTTATTTTGTCTGCCACACACCTTATTTTGTCCGCCACACACCTTATTTTGTCTGCCACACACCTTATTTTGTCTGCCACACACCTTATTTGTCTGCCACACACCTTATTTTGTCTGCCACACACCTTATTTTGTCTGCCACACACCTTATTTGTCTGCCACACACCTTATTTTGTCTGCCACACACCTTATTTGTCTGCCAGACACCTTATTTGTCTGCCAGGAAATTTATTTTGTCCACCACACCTTATTTGTCTGCCACACACCTCATTAGTCTGCCACACACCTTATTTTGTCTGCCACGAAATTTATTTTGTCCACATCACCTTATTTATCTGCCACACACCTTATTTGTCTGCCACACACCTTAATTTGTCCGCCAAACACACCTTGTTTTTTTCCGCCACACACCTCAGATTGTCCGCCACACACCTTCAATCTTACATTATTTTCTGTTCAATATCCTTGCAACTCATTGCTTTCACCGGTGTTTTTTCTGCAGGTGAATTAGGTGTGAGGTCATGCGCAAACATATGACATTCCCCACACCACTCTCTAGTCCTACCCCCACCCCCTTCACCCCTTCCGTGTATTACTTGTGAACTTTGCTAGGACGTGTCTCGTGATGTACGATCCTTAACCGAGCATAGTGGCGAGAAATAATCGATTCCAGTCTGTCTTAGCACGTGTGGATAACATGCAAGGAATCGATTTTTTTTACACCACCAAATTTCCGTCACTTAATCATTCACTACAAAGTATAGATTGATTTTGTTGTTTCTACCTGTCTCACAGCGTATGGATCATTTGAAAATAATATATATAAAATAAAACTATATATATATATATATATATATATATATATATATATATATATATATATATATAAACCCATATACTACCAACCCCTTGAACGCACAAAATGTAAAACTTATTAAATTTATGAATTTACTAGCTGTACCCTACAAAAACTTTGCATAGAGTTATATCCCCTTAGGCATAATCGGTAGGCTAGGTTATGTTTTTGGTTTCGGGTAGATCCGATTTTTTCATGATTGTATTTTAAATTGGAATACTGTTGTGCTAATTCTTTACTTTCGATTTAACGCAGAACCCAAATAGCTTTTATATATATTATTGTATGAGGTGTTGGCTTGTCTATTTTTACAATCTTTTAATCAACATTCACTATCTGTTGGGTTTGTGGCTTCGTCCTTAAGTCTTGTAACTCACTTGGCGATTTACTTTTTAGTAATTTTCATGGTGCAATATCTTTGCCTTGGGATTATCATATCGAAATGCATACGATTCGTAGTCATTAGTACAGAAGGGAGGGAAATAGTGAAAACTTATTTCTAGTGTTATATCGGCAGCACACAACCCCTTCATATGCTGAGGTTATAGAAACAGATGAATTCTACACTTCATCTGCCCCGATGGCCCAGTAAGGCTAAGGGAACTTTACTGTACTTTACTATATCGACTTACCACATGAATTAAATTGTCATACTGGAGGAAAACTAATAGATAGTTTAATTCTTTCAAAAGTAAAAAAAAAATAACAAAAATACAAAAGCTTTAAAAATGAAAGATTTTTTTTATTTAAAAAAAATGCATTAAAAAGTACTAATTTTATCATTACAATTTTTTTTTTATAAATAATCATTGTGTTTGTATACTGAATCAACATTTGTTTGTCAGTAACAAGAAAATGTGTGCTCGCTTTTTTTAAAAAATTGTTCATTGTTATTTTAAAAAAAAACTGAAGGTGAATTAAAAAAAAACAAGAATTTAAGTCTTTTCCGTTTTGGACAAAGGACATTTTAGAGCATTTTCGCCGAACGAAATCCGTATTTTTTTTTCCGTGTTTAGATAAATAGAGAGGAAAGTAATCATGTTGAATAACTGTTACAAAAATAAATAATGATTACGCCCCTTTGATTAGCTTTTATTATTTATATTTAAAATATAAGCAAAAACGGTACCTAGGAAAGTCTTTTTTTTCGGCCCTGAGATGTCAGATCGCGAAATGGACTTTTGATGTACACTTGGCAGGCCAAGACCTAAAAAAGGATATATACATCATGGGTCTAGGACTTATGGTTGCTGAGATCTAGGGCGCTCCTATGTTAATATAGCTTATATAGTAAAAAACGGTACTTTACAACCCCCCTTTTACGGCCCTCAGAGGTCAGATCGCGAAACGGACAAAAGTCATTTCTAGGCAGGCCAAGACCTACAAAATGATATATACATCATGGGTCTAGGACTTATGGTTGTTGAGATCTAGGGTGATGACGGACAGACAGACAGACAGACAAAACGGAGACAAATCTAGAACAAGTTGCAACATTGGGATGGAGAGTATCTTTAAAATACGAAAAAAAAATATCTAAAACACATTGCAACAGAGGGGTGAAGAGTATATTTTAAACATAAAAAAAAGAAAATAAGTTCAATGACGTCATTGTAACATTTTTTTTTTCATATGGGTGTGATTCCACTTGAGCGAGGTACAGGATCTTATTAATTATCAATTTTTTTTATGAAAACGAAAAAAAACTAAAACTAAAAAAAAAGAACTGTAACGCTGTCATATGTAACATTCTAGTAATTTACATCTAGTAGACAGACAAGAAAGTTTTGTTTGTTTTTTTTTAATTGTAAAATTTATGTCATAGTTGTAATAGGCTTAGACATACTATCTGGCATACTTTGGCCAGCAGGGCTGATTATTGAACACATTATTACTCTCTATCTTTATAGCGGAGGGTGTTTGGTGCCAGCGCTTTGATGGGGGGATGGGGGTAGGGGACAAGTGGTTATATCCAGAGCCGTTCTTAGGGTAGGCAAACTAGTATCCTCCATGGGATCCCCCCGGTATTGAAGGGGCCCCTTTCAAGTATACATTTGATGCTATCAGGGCCCTCAACATTTACTTATGATCAGGGCCCCCCTAATATATTTGAAAGTTTCAGCCTAGGACCCTCAAATATATTTGAAAGTTTCTGCCTGGGGGCAATGAAATATATTTGAAAGTTTCTTCCTAGGGCCCCCTAATATATTTGAAAGTCTCTGCCTAGGGGCCCTCAAATATATTTCAAATTTTCGGCCTATTCTAAATAGCTACCCTGAAGAGAACTTAAAAAAAAGCCCCATGTATATATATATATATATATATATATATATATATATACATATATATATATACATATATATATATATATATATATATATATATATAGTAGCAAGGGGAGAAAACCAATAAATGTACTTTAGAAGGTAAATGTGTGTGCGTGAGTCAGTGTGTCGTGCACACACCAGATGACACAGCTGATGGACCATTTATGTTAATGGCGTCTCATTATTATAATAGTGAATTATTTGACATGTATAAATAAGAACGAAAAACAACGTAAAATGTCTGCGAAATAACATGTGAACAATTTAATTCAAATTGAATAAGGAAACAAAACAATACAACAAAATAATGGGGGGAAACCTAAAAAAAAGTTGGATTCATTTACTGTAAAAATTCTTCAATTTTGTTCCATTATTTTTCACGGCTATACTTTTTGTAAAAGTACAATGCTGGATCACAATATATTGATCTGAAATAACATGTTGTGGTTAAAGAAGTACCTAAAATGTAGTAAACGTGACCCTATTTTTGGTTGTTGCTAAGGACGATTTCGAGAATTGTGAGAGAATTTTTTGTTTTAAATAAAACGTATTGTCATTGATGACTTGGAATTCGAATTAGTCTTAAGAAGGACTTTTAAAGTTTAGTCTCTGCTATACCCGCTGTTTGGAATAATGCAAACTAGGTGACCTCCAAAACTCTCCTCCCTCCCCCCCTTCTCCACTACCCAAAACTACCAATTGCACCCCTTCCACAGCAAATTCATTTCAAATCGAATTTTATTATGGGCATTGACAGGTACGCTTGTAACTATCTAATCTCTCTCTCTAACTCTCTCTCTCTCTCTATCTATCTATCTATCTATCTATCTATCTATCTATCTATCTATCTATCTATCTATCTATCTATCTATCTATCTATCTATCTATCTATCTATCTATCTATCTATCTATCTATCTATCTATCTATCTATACATATATATATATATATATATATATATAATAAATCAGAATCCCTCTGTAACTCCACAAGTTGTTTATTGCTTACCACAATTGTCGAATCAATGAAGTGGGGAGGGGGGGGGCGTGTGTTTACCTCTGCGAGTTATTGGGTGGGAAGGGTTAAGTTATTGTCATGTTTAAGTGAGTCTAAGGGGGAAAGAAATGATAAAGTGATTTACGTCACGGCAGAGAAAATGTCACACTTGTGACGAAATGTCACTTATGCAGGCAAAGAAGTGAAAACAGTTGTTTGTCTGTTCGTCTGTTTGTTTTGTCTTTCTTTCCGTCAGATGCACGCTGTCAATTACCGTATATCGATCCAAGATGGTAATGTAAAGTACATCCTATTGTGTGCAATGACTCAAGCTCTCAATCTCGTCTTTGTGGTAAATCATTGATGAAACTCACTGAGGGTTGCCAATCTGGATATTTTTTTGCTATCAAGATCTCGACGTTTTTTTCTAGAAATCTAAATTCAATAAAATGCTAATAAAAAAACGGATCTGGATAATTTTTTATTTTGTCATTTAGATATACGATGTTGATTATTTGCTACTAGCTGTAACCTGCAGCAAAACCTTTGCATAGAGTTATATTCACTTAGGCTTGATCGGTAGGCTGGGTTATTTTTGGTTTCGTGCAGGTCCGATTTTTTCATGATTGTGTTTTAAACTGGAATACTGTTGTATTAATTCTTTACTTTCGATTTAACGCAGAACCCACACTGCTATTATTTATATAGATATATATTTAGTACATTCTAGATATTATTCATATATATTCTGGATAACTCTTTGAGAAATAAACGCTATTAAACGCACCAGACTTCCGGTCCCATTGAACGAATTTTTTTTTACATTTATTACTTAAGACAATAAATAAAAATGAAATTAAAAATTGCACACATCAACTAACTTTAGGTCATTTAGTTATCATATGTTATTGGTATCTAGTTCCGTAATTAATGGCCTAGTGTACTGAAGTGGATGCAGTTAGATCAGTCATGGGCAAACCACGCCCTGCGAGCTCCTCTCGTCTCAAAGTGGAAGCGCGCCAACTAACTTTTAATGTGTTATGACCCAAACCTTTAATTTATTTCAGCTCTCGACAACATGGCATCCATCTTCTCTTTAGTCCGGTCAAATTTACTAACCCACATGTGGCGTCGACTCCAAAAAAAAAAAAATCGTCGTCATCCACCCTCTCCCCCTCTACCCTCCTCCTCGTGAGCTGGATGCACAAAATATACAAACAAAAATGAAATGTTCCCGCCTCCCCACCCCCACCCCCACGTCTTATTCTTCCAGCCCATTACAAGTTAATAACGAACACGTGATGCGCCTCTAAGACATATTGAGCGCGTTGGTTCAAATCCACAACTCTCACTCGTGTATCAACGTGTCAACTCGACTTCTTCTTTTTGTTGATCACCTCATTATCTCCAAATATATGAGGGGAGAAACAAAAACAAAAATAAATAAAGCCGACGCGACCCAAAGCTGGTCAAGTTGATGTATTTGACCCGTCTGGTTAGGCGTGTTTCTTAACACTTCCTAATCCATTGTTTCGGAGGTTTGATTCATGTTTGTATCGTGTATGTCCCAGAGACCCATACATCAAACCTGTCCCGATTCTGTGTACCTCTGGGTAGTGGTGGGGGGGGGGGGCGGGGGGGCATTCATTTTACTTTTGTTGCCGTTTTGCCCTTTTTTAAAAAAAAAAAAACTATAAAAAAATTATAATTCCCAGAAGGAAAAAAAAAGGGGGGGGGGTTCACATAATGATCAGTATACATTAATATCAAATATACCATTAAAATTTTTGAAACAAATTGAACTAAAAACAGCGTCATATGATAGTCATATAAGCTTTGACGTCATTCGTTCATTTCTGTATAAGTGTGCTAAAACCTTCTGGGTTTTAAAGGTCAATTGAATAATTGTTTTTTTTTTTTCAGTTTCCACCCTCAATATAAGACTGGAGATGAAAAGGTTGAGATGAAGAGATGGGGTGATGGCGGGGGGTAACTGTTTAGGAGCAGCTGTGTAACTTGTGAAATAAAAATTAATACAGAATTAAATATAACTCAACTCATCCACGCACTATTCGAAGGGAATAAAAGGATTTTCCCAGATGTGATATTTAAAGAGAAAATAAACATGTTCTGAAGAAATGGGGTTTTCCCGATAACGCGTAATGATGTTGGACAGGGCAGGGAAGGAGCGAACTGTAGAACCAGTAGTGAGCTGTAGTGTAGCAATGGCCACAGTGAAGGGAAGAAAGTAAATAATTAAAAGTCCAAAAATGAATGGAAGAAGGAAGAATACATACTGGGGGGGGGGGGGGGGTCAGCCGAATGATGGGCCGAGCAAATATTCTGAAACTTGTTGGGGAGGGGTGGGGGAGGGTGGGGGAGGATTGGCGCGAGACTATAGGGGACAGGGCGTGGAAAGCAAATAAGACAACACGGTGGATTTTGTTTTTTTCTTATTGGGGTAAGAAAGTGAGAATGATACAAGCGGGGGGGGGGGGGGGGTGGACGATGCAAGAGATGTTGATAATAAAATGTGATGAAGGGGTGGGATATGAGTGTGGCACGGATGTGGATAATGTTTTTACTGTACACTAGGGCAAAAGTACAACTACTCATCTAAGACAGCTATAATATTTTCACAAAGCATTATTGTAAGAATATGAAAAAAAAACAAATATTAAACGCAACATCTGGATAAAAGTTTTAAATCTTACTAACACCTTTAAGCCAGGTGTTGGTGACTGAAAGTACACATGAGACTGTTTTTTAAAAAAAAGTCCACTTTTTTATTTTTTTTTAAAGCTCTATACGACACTAAAGGCCAATAAGAAGTCATTATTGAAACAGCCCCGTAGCGTGAACATTTGACAGCAGGGGCCAGGTATTCTGCAGGGGGGGGGGGCAGGTAATACATTTTACTAAGTAGAGCAAATAAGCAGAGGGGGCCAGACAAAACGCGGGGGGGGGGGGTCGGCCCGCCTGCCCCGCCCCCTGCACGCTACGGGCCTGTATTGAAATAAATGTAAAAAACAAAAAATAATTAATATTAGTAATTAATCGAGTTTGAAAGACTTAGTAGACTGTATAATCTTTTAATGTTTATATTTTATCATTTCATTCATAAATGAGATACAATTTGGCACCCACCCTTTTATTTAGTATACATTTCTGCTTAGAGTATTTTGTACAGGAAGTAAATCATTGACGGATATCTATGGTGTCTGTATTAAGAGGAAAGTTCTAGGACAATTGATAGTTCCGTTCAATGGCGATCTTTGATATTGTTCATTTGATCTGAAACTGATATTAGACCGCTCACCATCATTCTCTCTCTGCCTCTCTCTCCCACCATCTATCCTCTCTCTCCCAATCTCTCTCTCTCTCGCTCTCTCTCTCTCTCTCTGTTTCTCTCTCTGTCTCTCTCTGTATCTCTCTGTCTCTATCTCCCTCCAATCTCTCTGCCCATTTCTCCTTCTCTCTCCTCATCTCTCTCTCCCCATCTATCTTTCTCTGTCCCAATCTCTCTCTTTCTCTCTCCCTCTCATCATCTCGCTCACCATCTCTCTCTCTCTCTCTCTCTCTCTGACTCCCTCTCTCTCATTTAAACAAAACAAACAAAAAAGACAATACATTTTGGTGTCTTACCTTTCATTCATCTATGGCGGGAGTGCAATTTATGCGATCAGTCAAATTTAAACCCTCTGGAAGGTCTTTTGGGTGCAAAAATCTTTTGATTAAAATTGCTCCGCCATTCTTTACGTGATCAGATGTAGACATTCGAGATCGATCAAGCGGAAATAATCAACTTGTGTGAACTTTTTTTTCTCTCGCCTCCTTTGCTTAACGCCTTAACGGCCTGCACTCGAATGAGTAATATTCTAGCAATCTACCTCATGCATTGCGCATTTCCTTTTCCTGGATTTTAACTCTAAGCTTTAAAACAGAAAACTTTTTTACTTCTTTCAAAAATCTTAATCTATTAACTCTCCAGTCTTTTTTTTTTAAGTACATGTGCGTCAGATAATAAAACTTGATATTATTAACGTATATTCAAGATCGTCTTTTTATTTTATTTTATTAAAGTCTGCGTATGCAGATGTTGCTGAGGGCAGATAATTCAATGAGTGTGACTCAGAGGAGCTTTGGTTGAATCTCGTCACCTTTTATTTTCAGTAATTTAATAATTAGTTATAACATCATGGTGGTTGAGGGGAACTGGATGGAGGGTGGCTGCCCAGGTGGGTATGGGGGTGAGTACGGGTTGTAGCCGCTACTGTCTAGTTAGGCATCTCAGGTTCGTACCTCATATCATGGTGATAGTTCCCAAGTACCCCCTACCCCTACCACCCCATCCCCAGGCTTTTTGAACAGGTAAATAACTTGAGCTAGGGAAGTAAAGGCGACTTGAGAATTGTGCTAACCGTACAATCACTTGACATGCCGTGACTATAGAATCAGATGAAACCATACAATTTATTTAGTGGGGGATGAAAAAAAAGTGCACCATAAGAACCATCCAATTAGTATTTTATAGGGTTTTAGAGATATCGTCTCATCCTTACAGGGATTGTATACACTTCTAAATGCAGCGCCATAGTCCATTGTTCAAGATTTAGTAAAACTAACGTAATAAATCATGGACAGATAAATACTGTTTACTTACAAGCCGCCAAAAAAAAAAAAACTCATTGAAGCGTCGCATGCAGATATTGTGCTCTATGAAAATGAATCAAAACACTTTTCTTTTGAATGTTATTATATTCATCAACAATATTTAAGACCTGAGAAATATAATAAACCTATCTGATTAAAAAAAATATAATAAAGAACTTTTTTTTAAAATGAAAATCTTATTATATCCCCATCCCTCACGTCCATTTTTCAGTATTTCATTATCACGCCCCCCCCCCCTACAACGGTTTCATATTTGCTGTCTGTCTGTCCGTCTTGTGTCCAGTCTACAAAGTCTTTTTTTTTTCTTCTTCATGCTATGGTATGTCTGTCCATCTCTGCCCCGCCCCTCCACCCCCATCTCTTCCCCCCACGTTTGTTTTTTTCTCGTATTCTTGTTTTTATTTTTGTCTGTTTCTATATTTATCAATATTGCATCCTTCTTCCAACTTTTCCTGTCAATCACACCCTCACAAAAAAAAAAAAAACAATTCAAATAATTACGAAAAAAAAAAACAGAACAGAACATAGTTCTGAAATATTGTTGTGCCAATTGAAATGTTTCTATTTCAGAAAAGCAAATATAAAAAGGGCAAAGATTTCGGAGCATTTAGATTGTACGACAAAGTCTTATTCTTTAGTGTCGTGTCTTCATACGAAGTCCAAGATGTGAGAGCTAATTACACAGAACAATTGATGACACAGCCAAACCATAGACATATGCAAAGGATAAACATTATTGAAAATTGTAATCATTTTTAGACATAATGTTATAACAGCACACGAAGAAAAAACAATGCACAATAGCAATCGAGGAAAGAGACAATTTCCAAAAGCACACAAAATAAGACGCAATGTACAAAAGCACACACAGTAAGACGCAATGTAAAACAGCACACAAAGTAAGACGCAATGTAAAACAGCACACAAAGTAAGACGCAATGTAAAACAGCACACAAAGTAAGACGCAATGTAAAACAGCACACAAAGTAAGACGCAATGTAAAACAGCACACAAAGTAAGACGCAATGTACAAAAGCACACAAAGTAAGACGCAATGTACAAAAGCACACAAAGTAAGACGCAATGTACAAAAGCACACAAAGAAAGGCGCAATGTACAAAAGCACACAAAGAAAGGCGCAATGTACAAAAGCACACAAAGAAAGGCGCAATGTACAAAAGCACACAAAGAAAGGCGCAATGTACAAAAGCACACAAAGAAAGGCGCAATGTACAAAAGCACACAAAGAAAGGCGCAATGTACAAAAGCACACAAAGAAAGGCGCAATGTACAAAAGCACACAAAGAAAGGCGCAATGTACAAAAGCACACAAAGTAAGACGCAATGTAAAACAGCACACAAAGTAAGACGCAATGTAAAACAGCACACAAAGTAAGACGCAATGTACAAAAGCACACAAAGTAAGACGCAATGTACAAAAGCACACAAAGTAAGACGCAATGTACAAAAGCACACAAAGAAAGGCGCAATGTACAAAAGCACACAAAGAAAGGCGCAATGTACAAAAGCACACAAAGAAAGGCGCAATGTACAAAAGCACACAAAGAAAGGCGCAATGTACAAAAGCACACAAAGAAAGGCGCAATGTACAAAAGCACACAAAGAAAGGCGCAATGTACAAAAGCACACAAAGAAAGGCGCAATGTACAAAAGCACACAAAGAAAGGCGCAATGTACAAAAGCACACAGAGAAAGGCGCAATGTACAAAAGCACACAAAGAAAGGCACACCAAGACGAAGTATTTTCAAACGTGAATGCCTCCCCCCCCCACCCCACCCGACTTCCCGTACCGTGTACCCAGTGCTCACTGAACCACATTATAACGGGAAGTACTCACCGCGAGACTTTATTCTCACACCAAAGATTACTATCATCAGACGAATCGAACCGGCGGCTTGCGAGTTGAAAGGAATTCAATTCAACGGTTCTCAGAGTGATATCGGTGTAGGTTCTCTTACCCTGCCCCCCCCCCACCCGCCGATGTCTTATAAACAGACAATCTCATTGTTCTCTCTCTCTCTCTCTCTCTCTCTCTTTCTCTCTCCCCTCACACCTAACCTGATCAATTATCTTTATTTACAAACTCACACTGTATCTCTCCTCTAACACGGGAAACACACATTTCAAGAGAACGAATTCTCTTCGACACGTTGTGGAGCAAATTGGTGAGCGCTTACCACCTAGTGTGGCGCACTTTGCAGCTTTTCTGGGTCAGCATCTTGTGTACTTTATAAGTACATTTTTGGTAAGGGGAATGGGCTGGCGGTTTTAGAGGAGACTAAGGCGCACCCTTATGAAAGTCACGCCTCTTCCTACATGGCACCATCGAAATATTCTCTTTTCCCCGGAGATTTGCTTATCCCAGGATGCCGGAATGAAAATGAACATTTTGAATTTAGATATAGTCCCGCCATATCCCGGGATAAGAGAGTTTCCCGGGAAATGTTTTCATGAATTAAAATTAGACCGAAATCCCAGGAGAGAAAAACCAAACCCTTACACGCACACACACACACACACATACACTATGCCGTCGTACATACGCGGACGCCCATAACTTTGGGCGCTTTTTACACGGGGTAATATAGTTTTAGGAGCCGCCCTTCCCCAACATAAGGGGACAGGTGGTCGTGTGGTGTAGAGCGCTCGACTGTCGACCTGAAGGTCTCGGGTTCGAACCTCAGCGAGAACCTTGGTGAAAGTCCCCAAGTCCACCCAGCTTTAAATGGGTACTTGACTATAAGTTGGGGGAGTAAAGGCCGCTGGGCGTTGTGCTAACCACACAATCCATTTATATGCTGAGGCTACTGAAACACTTCACCTGCCCTGATGAGCCCTTGGGGGTTTAAAGGGAACTTTTTTTTTTCCCCAACATGTCTCGGGAGTTTCCCACGCTGTAAATTGACGCCACCGCTTATATACTATCATAAACTATGCCTCTATCTCACACTCTTTAAATAAAGGAATAACAAGCACCAAGATCTATATATAAA
>JAGDYQ010000059.1:1308481-1319991 GCA_021962125.1 Bulinus truncatus | reverse complement strand
TACTAATTTCCAAGTGAAGCCTGTTGTGTTTTGACGTGTGTATCCAATTTATATTAATGTCAGCACTCTCTTCTGCTATTGGTCCAGCACGCCGGTAAAATAAAAAAAAAAACCCAAGTGGCCCAAGACTCCAAAAGTTTGCCCACCCCTGAACTAGTGTCCACTGAAATGTGTTCAATAGTCACTTATTTGACTATCGGAAGTAAAACTTTTGTTAAAAAACATTTTCAACGATACTGTCTGCTGTAAGTATTTATATATAAAAATATGAGTGACTGTGTGGGTAAAACGCTTGAATGTAGAATTGAAGGTCCCAGGTTTGAGCCGCGGTCGATGTCAGAACTTTTCTTGTTGTTATACACAATGTTGGTGTTAAATAAACTAATAGTAAGGCTACACAAGTAGACAGTTTATTGTGTTTCAAAGTATACATTTATAAAGTAATGATACAATTCAAAATATTACTCAATACAATGAAATTGTAAATTATGCTTTATGAAAGTACTTGTTAACATATATATATATATACATACAGCCGATCCCGATTAATTTGGACACATCGGGACCGAGGCTTTTTGTCCCAATTTAGCGGCTGTCCCAATTAAACATACAAATTTACCATTGGCTTCTTGGTTTGGTTTCTTTGAGAATTGTCCCAAATAAGCGGCTGTCCCAATTAAACATACTAATTTACCATTGGCTTCTTGGTTTGGTTTCTTTGAGATTTGTCCCAACTAAGCGGTTTCCCAATTAAGCGGAATCCACTGTATATATATAGTACCTATATATATATATATATTTCTGTGCATTGATAATAATCTACACAAAAGTTTATAGTGAATTCTGGCAAATCACACGAATCATCTAGGATATTGACGAAGTTCATATATCCAGTGCAGAGACATTTTCTATCTCTTCATATCCGACTTCTCTTTAATAAAAAAACAAAATGGCCCACGACTCGTATAATTGGCTGCATCATCTGTAAATATTTTCTGTCCACAGGTTCATTTATTCACACTTATCCCCTGGATAGATAAACAGTCAACAGATCTAAACACTCACACAAACAGAGAGTTAGATTGATCTAATTAGAAACACGGAGTGTTGTCAATACGTGAGCTGGATATTGAAGAGAAAGTCGAGCGCTCAGAGATTAAGGTAAGGATCGCTAGACTTTTTAGTTTTTTTATTTACTTCATCATTGCCAAGTGGGGCATTCACTCCACCAAGATGGCGTCAACGATTAAACCGGTCTCACCCAGCTCTATTCACTTCTAGAAAACAAGAAATCTATTGGGTTGTTTTTAGAAAAACTAAAAATTGAAGAAAAAAAAAACAAAACAAGTTCATTGATCCAAAGGAAAAAAAATTAAATCTGTTTTTTTTCTATGAATGAAGATCTAAGGGCGAGATGACAAAATGTTTATCATCTATAGATCGGAAGAATTTACCTCTTTCTTTTTGTCCGCGTTGTACAATATTGTTCTTTGAATACCTGTCTGTGTAGGCTTAAGTATAATTCTTAGAGTTCTATGTCTGATTCATAGAACGAAATTGTTGTTATTATGAGTCATATAAATGTAAATGGAAACAAAAAAACCATGTGAATTAAATGCACAATGGCATGCACTGTACGTGAGATGTTAGTATTAAATGCACAATGACATGCACTGTACGTGAGATGTTAGTATTAAATGCACAATGACATGCACTGTACGTGAGATGTTAGTATTAAATGCACAATGACATGCACTGTACGTGAGACGTTAAGTAAATAGATCAAAGCAGTGGTTCCCAAAGTGTGGATTGTGTCCCACTGATGTGACGAGAAAACATGTAAATTTCTCATTTTACTTAAACATAGTTACAAATCCCATTTATTGTGTTACAAAGCTGAAAGTTTGTAAAATCTACAAAGTAAAATGACACTTCTGTGTACATCAATCAATGATGACACTTCTGTGTACACCAATCGATGATGTCACTTCTGTGTGCACCAATCAATGATGACACTTCTGTGTGCACCAATCAATGATGACACTTCTGTGTGCACCAATCAATGATGACACTTCTGTGCACACCAATCAATGACGACACTTCTGTGCACACCAATCAATGATGACACTTCTGTGTGCACCAATAGATGATGACACTTTTGTGTGCACCAATCAATGATGACACTTCTGTGTGCACCAGTCAATGATGACACTTCTGTGTGCACCAATCAATGATGACACTTCTGTGTACACCAATCAATGATGACACTTCTGTGCACACCAATCAATGACGACACTTCTGTGCACACCAATCAATGATGTCAGCAGGGGCCAGGCATTCTACAGCAGGGGCCAGGCCAATAGCAGGGGGGGGCCAGGAAATAAATGTTACTAAGTAGAGCATACAAGCAGAGGGGGCCCAGACAAAACGCAGGGGGGACCTAGTCCTCCAGGCCCTCCCGCACGCTGCGGGCCTGATCTTAATGTAGTATACCTCTGGTCTTGCATACATATTATAGATGTAAGCGATAGAACAGAAAACCTTTAAAATATTTTAACAATTTTAACTTGAATAAAGTGTGTGCTAATATCAATAAACTTGTTTGACATTTTTGAGCAGTAGAAATGTTCAATGTATGTTCTTTGTGTGAAATTAGGTTATTTACACCACAATAAACATCTTGGGAAGCTTTCAACTTCACAATTTTCTCAAAAAATCCCATTTGAATTGGGTTTAGTTTACACCCGTAACGTTGCCCTGCTTTAACTCTTCCAGTCTCCACTATTTATTTAGTTTGACACCATATTGCAGAGTGTATAATAATAAAGACTTGTATATGGGGACAAGTTGGTTGGGAATATAAAGTGGGGGGAAAGGGTCCCACCTACTTGTTTCCTATCGGGCCCCACACACTGTAAGACCGGCCTCGATGTATTGATGTCGCTTAATGCCCATACCTCACTTAATCACAGTTGTGAGCCAGTTATTGCAGACAGATCTGGTTCCGTTATGTCTACAAAATGTCTGGATGAGAGACAGATTGGGAAGTTTATTACCTGGGGGGGGGGGGGGGGAATCGTCACAATATAAGTTTACAGTTGCAAAGTTAATGAGTAATTATTAAAATAAAACAAACATAAAATTGTCAGACTTAAAAAAAATTATTAGTTTGTTTTTTTGTAGGCTGCTTTCTAAACATATTTATTTAAAATGTGTGCCACGACAACCTACAATTAGAATGTAACATATCCCGACGATAAACATATTTATTTAAAATGTGTGCCACGACAACCTACAATTAGAATGTAACATATCCCGACGATAAATATATTTATTTAAAATGTGTGCCACGACAACCTACAATTAGAATGCAACATATCCCGACGATAAACATATTTATTTAAAATGTGTGCCACGACAACCTACAATTAGAATGTAACATATCCCGACGATAAACATATTTATTTAAAATGTGTGCCACGACAACCTACAATTAGATTGTAACATATCCCGACGATAAATATATTTTTTTTAAATGACAGATGTCAGGTAGCCGTTGTATTGTGACGTCAATGTCATTCTGTCAGTAAGAGCTGTGTTCATTTATCACTTGGTAGACCGGGAATAGATCTTTTTGTAGACCGGGAATAGATCACTTGGTAGACCGGGAATAGATCACTTGGTAGACCGGGAATAGATCACTTGGTAGACCGGGAATATATCACTTGGTAGACCGGTAATAAATCACTTGGTAGACCGGGAATATATCACTTGGTAACCCGGGAATAGATCACTTGGTAGACCGGGAATATATCACTTGGTAGACCGGGAATAGATCACTTGGTAGACCGGGAATAGATCACTTGGTAGACCGGGAATAGATCACTTGGTAGACCGGGAATATATCACTTGGTAACCCGGGAATAGATAACTTGGTAGACCGGGAATATATAACTTGGTAGACCGGGAAAAATAACTTGGTATACCGGGAAAAGATAACTTGGCAGATCGGGAACACGTAGCTTGGTTGACCGGAAATAGATAACTTGATAGACCGGAATATATAACTTGGTAGACGGGGATAGATAAATTGGTAGACCGGAATATATAACTTGGTAGACGGGAATAGATAAATTGGTATACCGGGAATATATAACTTGGTAGACCGGAATATATAACTTGGTAGACCGGGAATAGATAACTCGGTAGACCGGGAATAGATAACTCGGTAGACCGGGAATAGATAACTCGATAGACCGGGAATATATAACTTGGTAGACCGGGAATATATAACTTGGTAGACCGGGAATAGATAACTCGGTAGACCGGAAATAAATAACTTGGTAGACCGGAATATATAACTTGGTAGACGGGAATAGATAAATTGGTATACCGGGAATAGATGACTCGGTAGACCGGGAATATATAACTTGGTAGACCGGGAATAGATAACTCGGTAGACCGGGAATAGATAACTCGGTAGACCGGAAATAGATAACTTGGTAGACCGGAAATAAATAACTTGGTAGACCGGAATATATAACTTGGTAGACCGGAATATATAACTTGGTAGACCGGGAATAGATAACTCGGTAGACCGGGAATAAATAACTTGGTAGACCGGAATATATAACTTGGTAGACCGGAATATATAACTTGGTAGACCGGGAATAGATAACTCGGTAGACCGGGAATAGATAACTTGGTAGACCGGGAATATATAACTTGGTAGACCGGGAGTATGTAACTTGGTAGACCGGGAATAGATAACTCGGTAGACCGGGAATAGACAACTTGGTAGACTGGGAATAGATAACTTGGTAGACCGGGAACACGTAACTTGGTAGACCGGAAATAGATAACTTGGTAAAATGGGAATAGCTAACTTGCTAAACCGGGAATAGATCATTTGGTAGACCGGGAATAGATAACTTGGTAAACCGGAATAGATCACTTGGTAGACCGGGAATAGCTGACTTTGTAGACCGGGAATAGATATTTTGGTAGAAAAATATAATGGAAGTGACCATCAGTTTCAATTCAATGTTGGCCTTGACTGACGTGGTTTCTCTGTTACTTGAAAGTTTAGTCCATCTTGTGTCTGTCTGTAACTAGAGTTCAAAGTTTTTTAAAAGAAAGTTTAGGCTGGAAATCTTACAAATGTCTTCTCCTGGCTAATTAGTCATGAATGTGTCTTGACATGAAACGAATCTGTTCAAGGAATAAAAAAAAAGTACCTCGATGCCCCCGTACTATCTCTACACATTGTAAACAACGGTGTTAACATGAATGAAGTAAAGTTAACAAATGTGTAACCGGGGGTTGGGGGTGTTGGGGAGGGGGCAGGGGGGAAAAGACGTAAACTGGATTTTTTTGTACCGAGTATCTAAGCAGATGTTTACAGCAAGGAGGTGTCGGTATCATTTGTGTCACGTGGTAGAGCAAGGGAGATCATTAGTACAGACAGAGAGAGAGGAGAGTTATCACCGATGTGGAGACCATATTGTTGTATAGGTGTGGATGGGAGACAAGGTTTACTTAGTGCAGTAGTACTCATGAATTTGTTAAGTAAAAATAAAAAAGATGGAGTTTTCATAAAGTGTTCACAATCATGGTTTACCAAATAAATGGAACATTCATAAAATAGCTCTCTGTAAAATAATTTCAGTGTAATGCTCATACACAGTCAGGGGCGCCGAGAGCCAACAAGGGCCCCTCAGGGCAGGACATCATTGCGGGCCCCTTAATAAACAATGAGTCCGGAAAAAAATGACATGGTCGGGGCGGCCGGGCCCCCTTACAAATGCGGGCCCCCTGGAAATGACCCCCCTGCCCCCCCCCCACTCGACGTGCCTGTACACAGTACAGTGCCATCCACGTTATGGAAATATTACGAAGGCATAATTAGAGCTAGGTCGGGCTCTGTTGCAGGACCGCAGCCATACAACTCTAGGGCCACTGACAAACTCTGACAACTGGCTAGTCCCCTCTTTCCTTTCGTTCCTTCAACCAACTCCCATAAAAGTGAGTAATAAATACAATAAACACTGGAACAGCTTAGATGCAGATATGTAAATAAATACAAATAAATAGTCGGAAGCTACGAAATCATCGGGGGCTCTAACAAGTGTTTTGGGTAGCCCACCCTCCTCGGCGGCCCTGGCCAGTATTCTATCTCCGTCATTGATAAAGCCTACATTATGATACACGTATCTGTAAATATACACATATTCTTAGTATCTGTATATGCATCATCTTCATTTGAAAGGAAACAAACGGAACAAATCACTGTCACAGGGTATAAATAGGGGTGCCGAGAGCCAACAAGGGCCCCAGGGCAGGACATCATTGCGGGCCCCTTAATAGACAATGAGTGGAGCCCTGGTATAAATCATGTCAAAACAACAACACTTCATACGTGGCAATGAATATAATTTGTATCATCCAGTAATCGTTCACTTTTGAATAAAAATACAAACAATAAAGTTCCGTAATCGATTATGGTAACTGTTTTTGTTGTTTTTTTTTTTTGGGCCGACAGCAAACCGAGACATCGTGCTAAGTGTTGCTGATTTAGACAGAAGCCGAATTTAATTTATCGATAGCTGTTCCCCCCCACCCGCCAATCCCCGTCCATCTTTCTTGTTTAATTAATATGTAAAAACAACCAGAAAAAGGATTTTTTTATATATAATTATACTCTCTCAGAAGAGTTAAACACATTAAATAAAAATATAAAACAAAACACTGGGGGATTTTAAAATTATAATTAATAAATAATTGCTTTCTGTTTGTCGTGTTTCCGGTGTTGGGTTTTTACCACGTCAACGTCATGAGGTTAGTCTGTAGCACGTCCAGCGTTAAATTTCACATCTTGAAACGTTAAATAAAAAAAAAAAATACCCCACGAAATCATTTAAATGTAGCGCAATCTGTCTTGTTTCTAATTCCACCGATCAAACTGTCATGACGTCATCAGACTCGACTGTATTCTCTGACATCAATTTTGATTTGTTTTCATTAGACACACCCCCTCCACCCCCTTCATCCACTCCCCCACCCACCCCTTGTTTGTTTATTGACTTGTTTGTTGTTATTTTTTTTGTTTATGTTGACTCTGTTGTTATTGTTGTTTGTCTGACTGCTGTCTGCATCTGACATACGGAAACATTTCCTCCATATCAGAGAGTCTCAAGATGATTTTATGATTCTTCCTTTCTTTGACTTACAAACATTTCAAGTGGAAGATAGCTGTGCCCCGTCATATGGAAGACAAATTATTCTGATTTCATTTCTGTGATGGTTTATCTTTATTATCATTTTTCTATAATTTTTATGTTGGTTTAACTTGATTATTATTTTTCTATAATTGTTATGTTGGTTTAACTTGATTATCATTTTTCTATAATTCTTATGTTGGTTTAACTTGATTATTATTTTTTCTATAATTGTTATGTTGGTCTAACTTGATTAGCATTTTTCTATAATTGTTATGTTGGTTTAACTTGATTATCATTTTTCTATAATTGTTATGTTGGTTTAACTTGATTATCATTTTTCTATAATTGTTATGTTGGTTTAACTTGATTATCATTTTTTTGTGGAGATGTGGGAACCGCATCTGACGTTTAACGCTTTCAGTGTTGTCATAAAATTATCTCAGTAAACCGAATTCAATGATGTCCAAATATAAATGAGATAGTTTACTGTAAATCCTTTATTAAACCAGTATACATCAATGGGATGTAACGGTATGTCCATGTGTACACTGTAGCCATTACTGCAGCATTATCACTGACATCAAATCTTAGGCTAGTTGGTCAGTTTACTTTTATAAAATGGGGTAATGGCTTAACCAAAATTTATGGGAACCGCTGCTAGACAGTGGGATTTTAAAAAAAATGAAGAAAATTTGATCACAGATGAACTTGATTTCTGTCTGGTGACCTACTTTACACTTGTTGTTTGTTTCTTGTTTACAATTAGGCAGACACAGTGGACACATCTTGACTCAGTTTGTACAGGGCCTTGTCAGTTTTAGTCTACATTGGTAGACATATTGCTGTAGGTCACAGCGCTTTGTCAGTTTTAGTCTACATTGGTAGACATATTGCTGTAGTTGTACAGCGCTTTGTCAGTTTTAGTCTACATTGGTAGACATATTGCTGTAGGTCACAGGGCCTTGTCAGTTTTAGTCTACATTGGTAGACATATTGCTGTAGGTCACAGGGCTTTGTCAGTTTTAGTCTACATTGGTAGACATATTGCTGTAGTTGTACAGGGCCTTGTCAGTTTTAGTCTACATTGGTAGACATATTGTTTGTCAGATTTAGCAAACATAGAAAACTTATGTTTCAATTCTTCAAACAATAAAGTCAAAATCTTCCTACATTATGTTTCAAGCTGTGTATCCTTTTTGTTCTAAATCTTTAGAAAATGTTCTTGTCAAATATTGTTACTCCTCCGTAATGTTTTGCTACTTTTTATTACAATGTGCTCAGTATTTTGTTACATGTTTAAATTAATGCATGCACATCATTGTGTAATTTAATCTAATTTTTTAATTTTAAAAACTTATTTTTGTAATCATTAATACCGTTACATTATTTTAATAAATAAGTAAACAATAGACAGGCCTAACATATATCATTAACGTAAAAAGGAAATATGGGTGATTAATTTGTAATTTACTGTTTCATGTTGAATTCTTCTTATTTGATCAGAAGTTGAATTTATCTCCCTTCATACATTTCATCTCCAACCAGGGAAAATATTAAGGGTGAGAATTTCAAAATAAATGTAATTATCTGAAATATCGGGAAATCAGAACAGATGTAATTAAACGCTAATTAAATGAAAACAAAAAAAAATCAGAACGTCGCGTTAATCATATGTCACGTGATCTTGCCACCAGCCAGATCAAATGAAATCATTAATGAAGCTGGTGTCTGTGACAGTAAAAACAAACAAATACACACATTTTTGAATGATATTAAAAATGTTGTAGAGAACGAGTGGTTATCAAACGGGTCATTTGTGGCTGGGGGGGGGGGGAGATATAAAATAAAACAATGCGAAAGGTTAGGGGGGTGTTGTCTGGATAGAGTTGTTTCTACCACTTGAAAGGGGAAATAAACCAGTTCGGTATTTCCTTCTTCAGCTTTACAAAAGTGAACTCAAAATTTGACCTTCTTGGTGTTCCGTACAAATGTAAATAAGTAAACAAACTGAAATTATACGCCCAGACTCCCCTGACTCCATTCATACGTACAGTCCTCCGCCCCACCCCCACCCCACCCAACCCATCTCCCAGTCAGCCCCACCCCCACCCCACCCAACCCATCTCCCAGACTAACTCCGTTAAAAAGAAAAACCCAGAGTCCCTGAAGACGGATCAAGATGCAACAGACACGTTCTCTCCCCTGTCTACTTGTTCCTATCCCATAATCCCTTTTAAGTACGCTAGAATATCTTCTTTATGTTTGCTTCAAACAAAACACACGTACACACAGACACACAGAGACACGTACACACCGACACACAGAGACACGTACACACAGACACACAGAGACACGGAGACATACACACAGACACACGTACACACGGAGACATACACACAGACACACATACACACGGAGACATACACACAGACACACATACACACACAGTCACATGTACAACATACACACGTACACACAGTTACACGTACACACAGGCACACGTACACACAGATACACGAACACACAAAAACATATACAAAAACAAACGTACACACATAGAAATACACAAAGACACACGTACACACAGAAACATGAACACAGACACACAGAGACATACACAGACATACGTACACACAAAGACATACGCTAAAATGCTACAAAATGTACCTTCTCCATTCTCAAATGTAAACCTTTATATAACCAAATTCAGGACCGTCTCCTACCATAAATATTTAATAGGGTCTTCAAAACATCTGAGCTACTCCGGTAATAATGAACGGATTTAACAGTTGTACAGCAGACATCATCTACTCCCAACCCTAACCTATATAATGGGTTTAAAAAAATAGATCCACAGCTCCTTATACAGCTTCCCATCCCCAGCTATATTTGACTATTGGATGTTGTCTTTGTGAAACCTGACCCCATCCTGTCCCTTCAATGTATTAATTACCTCACCTAAATACTCTCTAACTCCCTATAGTCAAACTATCACACAGACCTAAATACTCTCTACTCCCTACACTCAAACTATTACACAGACCTAAATACTCTCTACTTCCTACAGTCAAACTATCACACAGACCTAAATACTCTCTACTTCCTACAGTCAAACTATCACACAGACCTAAATACTCTCTACTCCCTATACTCAAACTATCACACAGACCTAAATACTCTCTACTTCCTACAGTCAAACTACCACACAGACCTAAATACTCTCTACTCCCTATACTCAAACTATCACACAGACCTAAATACTCTCTACTTCCTACACTCAAACTATCACACAGACCTAAATACTCTCTACTTCCTACAGTCAAACTATCACACAAACCTAAATACTCTCTACTTCCTACAGTCAAACTATCACACAGACCTAAATACTCTCTACTCCCTACACTCAAACTATCACACAGACCTAAATACTCTCTACTTCCTACAGTCAAACTATCACACAGACCTAAATACTCTCTACTCCCTACACTCAAACTATCACACAGACCTAAATACTCTCTACTCCCTATACTCAAAGTATCACATAAAAAGTTAAAACTCTCTTTGACATAAAAATTTATGTACGTAAATCTAATCAGAAAATTTCTGAATCCCACCCCCCCCCCCCTTTTTTTCCCTTCCTCCCTTCAATTTTATTTCTAGCGTGAGTACTGTCTATTGTGAGAGTCGACAAAAATAGGTCATGTGATATTCCCCGTCCCCACAATTCATCGCCGTATCAGGAAATCCTGGAGTGGCACTTTCAGGTCATAAAGAAAAAAACAAAATCTCTCTCCTACAAAGACTGGCAACAGTTTTAATTTCTGGCACTTTTTTTTAAATGATAATCTCCTGTCCAATGGACGTGAATCTATGAGTCACGTGACGGCGTCTGATCTATTTTTAAAAGTGTTCATAAACTAGTCTTAATTATTGTTCTGATACATTCCCCCCACCCCACCCATTACATTACAGCCACGCATCTCAATTCTGGTATTTTTGTATATTTACACCTCCCCCTCCCCCCAACCCAGAGAGTTGAACTTCGCTACAGGTATCTTTAAATAAAAAGTTTTATTTGACTGTGAGGGGAGACTGTAGTCTGGAACCAAAAGTTATCTGTAGAACATCTCCGAGCTTGGACCAGGGTAGGTCGTAGGGGGAGGCCACTGATACAATTATCTTTTTGTTTCTCTTAAGACAGATTGGTTTTGTTGAAGGGAGAAACGTTTTTTTTTTCTACAATCTGGTAGTTTGTGGGTTGATGTGGAGGAGTGCTGGGAAACTGTGAGG
>JAGDYQ010000059.1:1288403-1307981 GCA_021962125.1 Bulinus truncatus | reverse complement strand
GCGCTTCTGTCAAATTATAAACCACAGTGGCACACGATTCAGAGGTAGGCTCACCCCCTGATGTAACGTCTTTCCAACCTGATGATATGTAATGAACTGTTTCTGATATGTAATGACCTGTTTTGATATGCAATGAACTGTTTCCCCCTTATATGAAATGAACTGTTACTGATATGCAATGCACTGTGTCTTATATACAATGAACTGTTACTGATATGTAATGGCCTGTTTCTGATATGCAATGAACTGTTACTATTATGTAATGGCCTGTTTCTGATATGCAATGTACTGTTACTAATATGTAATGGCCTGTTTGTGATATGCAATGGACTGTTACTAATATGTAATGGCCTGTTTCTGATATGCAGTCAACTATTTCTGATATGTAATGAACAGTTTTCTGATCAAGAGCTATGAATTACTTCAAGGTGGAGTTGCTTTAGTTTGTGCCACGGTCACAGAACAAAATACTGGGTCTCTTAAAAGAAGATGGACATATAAAACTTAAAGTGTTTAAAGTTGGGTTCTGCTGGGCTCATATCACAGGGGCCCCGGGCGCACGCCCTGATAAGCCACGTCTTTAAGCCTACCTCTGTGACATGTCTTAACAGAAGCCTCGTTTCTCATTGTGTAAACGGCCTTCAACTTTTTAACCTTGCCTTTCCAAGAAGTAACCAGGACATGTTTCCCGGTATATTGAATTTGTTTTTCTTGAGCGTAGACGCATTACACCAGAGAAATTTTTCAAATCACTCAGTTGACTACATAATGAATGTATCACATAAATTTGTATAGGCCTACATATGTCAAAATCTCTAGAACTAGATTTTTAAAGTAAATACAACCAAATATGTGCAAGAATGGTGTACATGCTACAGTGATCTTTTGGATAATATTTCGCTTCACTACTAAAAAAAGTATTGGATGCATTACTTATCGTGGGATAAATGACATCGATTTCATGAGCAGAGATCTCGATACATTGATGAACGATTACGTCCAGGTTGGTTGTTAACTTTAATTTATGTAGCTAGGACAAGAAAAAAATGTGTACTTTTTCCCACATGAAATAACCATTATTAAAAATTTACCTACATTATCTATCTATCTATCTATCTATCTATCTATCTCTATCTATCATCTCTATCTATCTATCTATCTATCTATCTATCTATCTATCTATCTATCTATCTATCTATCTATCTATCTATCTATCTATCTATCTATCTATCTATCTATCCTATCTATCTATCTATCTATCTATCTATCTATCTATCTATCTATCTATCTATCTATCTATCTATCTATCTATCTATCTATCTATCTATCTATCTATTTATCTATCTATCTATCTATCTATCTATCTATCTATCTATCTATCTATCAGCCTATCTATCTATCAGCCTATCTATCTATCTATCTATCTATCTATCTATCTATCTATCTATCTATCTATCTACCTATCTTTTTTTCTTTCTTTCTATCTGTCAGTATGTCATCCTTTCTGTCTACCTATCTATATAACTATCCATCTATCCATTTGGAGTTAAAATGATTTTTACAAACATGTATTTCTCCATTTCTTCGTTCTCATGAACTTTCAAAACAATAAGTCTTATCCGCTATCAAACACTCAGAAATAAAATACAAGTCTACATTTCAAACCGAATCAAAATAATGTCAATTACAAAGATATTTATAGTGGATTTATCGTTTCTGTGGCAACCGGAAGATCAAACTGGACATTCAGCAAGTCTTTGTTATTCAGAGTAAATGCCAAGTAAATGCCAAGCTCAGTAGGAATAACCTTAATCTATTTAATGATTTAAATTTCTCTAATACATTCTGGAGTGAAAAAAAAATGTCTGTAAGTGTATGCATGTGTGTGTGGTGTATGTGTATGGTACAGGGGGTGGGCGGGGGGGGGGGGGGTGCTTAAATATTGGCTAATAAATTTTATTTGAACAAATCAAAGATTTTATGAATAAAAAAGAACTTGGTTGGTTGCCAGGTGCCAGAATTTCAAACTTACGAGGTGACATTTTTTTTAATGGAAAATACACACATCGCCAAGCTACTACATTGATCTATGGCCGCAGTTCTCAAATGGCGGTACGCCTACCCCCAAGGGGTACGGGTAAGGCCATGCAGGGGGTACAGGTAAGGCCATGCAGGGGTACAGGCAAGGCCATGCAGGGGGGGGTACGGGAAAGGCCATGCAGGGGTACGGGTAAGGCCATGCAGAGGTACGGGTAAGGCCATTCAGGGGTACGGGCAAGGCCATGCAGGGGTACGGGCAAGACCTTGCAGGGTACGGGTAAGGCCATGCAGGGGTACAGGTAAGGCCAAGCAGGGGTACGGGTAAGGCCATGCAGGGGTACGGGTAAGGCTATTCAGGGGGTGCGACACGACATGCAATTTTCGTTTTAAAACAACCAAGAGATTGAAGAAGGTCACCAGTTTGGTCTAAACTTGAGGAGACATATTTTATCACCCGTTGGGGTATAGTCACGAAAAAAGGGTTGAGAGTCGCTGATATATGGTGTGATATCCAGAGTAGAAGTTTGGGGGAAAGGTCAAGTTAATATATATATGTATGTATGTATGTATGTATGTATGTGTGTGTGTATGTATGTATGTATGTATGTATGTTGATAATATAACAGCTGCACCGTGTAGTAGAATTCATTGGGGGGAATTCATTTTTAAATAAACACAAAATTGAAAAAAAATATTTACATATCTATAATATACAACATGACGACAATATACAACATGACGACAATATACAACGTGACAATATACCACATGACGACAATATACAACATGACGACAATATACAACAAGACGGCAATATACAACGTGACAATATACCACATGACGACAATATACAACATGACGACAATATACAACATGACGACAATATACAACTTGTGACAATATACAACATGACGAAAATATACAATATGACGGCAATATTCAACATGACGACAATATACAACATGACGACAATATACAACACGACAATATACAACACGACGACAGAATACAACACGACAATATACAACATGACGACAATATACAACACGACAATATACAACATGACGACAATATACAACACGACAATATACAACATGACGACAATATACAACACGACAATATACAACACGACGACAATATACAACACGACAATATACAACATGACGACAATATACAACACGACAATATTCAACGTGACAATATACAACATGACGACAATATACAACAAGACGACAATATACATACAACATGACGATAATATACAACACGACAATATACAAGTGACGACAATATACAACATAACAACAATATAACACAAAACAACAATATAAAACATAACAACGATATGCAACATGACAACAGTATACAACATAACAACAATTTACAACATGACAAAAAATATACAACATGACAATATTTTTTCCTTAAAATTTTCACAAATGACATTGTATATACTGTTATTTTTACAGGGAATAAAATGCTTATTTACGATACATGACTTTCTTGTTATTTATTATATCGTCAAATGGGTGGTGTTGTGTGTGTGTGTGTGTGTGTGTGTGGTGGGGTGCTGGTGACTGTTATAGAATTAGAGGGACCGGGGGGGTGCTAATTTTTTTTTTCAAACAACAACAACAACTTTCTAGCTTATGAATATGGAGCTGGGTAACTTTTTGGCTTCGTATATATTTAATTATAGGAGAGAGGTCCATATCTAATAACGTAGACTTAGCTAATACTAATCCATACCTATTATTAATAATGCTTATAGAGGATAAAAATAGGCCTATATATATAAGCATATATTAAATTGACACGTTCACACCCTCCCCCCTCTCTCTCTCTCCCCCACCCCCACACACACACTCGGCGCCACATTCAAAAGAAAAAAAGTTCAGCCTGAATGAATGGGTGTGTTAGTCTGATCACAGAGTACCCTCCACAGATCAATAGTGTCTCAAGAGACTCAGATCAGATCATTAATTAACAGTGAAGCCGAGAACGTCTTTTTTGGCACACTCCCTTATTACGCATGCACATATGACGTCAGCTAGCTCGTCACGGTCGATAACGTATCGATCCTTAGCGCTGTGAGTGAGGGAGGGTGTGTGAGAAGGGGCTGGGGATGTGTATGCATGGGGCTAGTTCTATATCTATCTATCTATCTATCTATCTATCTATCTATCTATCTATCTATCTATCTATCTATCTATCTATCTATCTATCTATCTATCTATCTATCTATCTATCTATCTATCTATCTATCTATCTATATGTCCCTGTCTGTCAGTCTATCTATCTATCTATCTATCTATCTATCTATCTATCTATCTATCTATCTATCTATCTATCTATCTATCTATCTATCTATCTATCTATCTATCTATCTATCTATCTATCTATCTATCTATCTATCTATCTGTCTGTCTTTCTGTCTATCTATCTATCTATCTATCTATCTATCTATCTATCTATCTATCTATCTATCTATCTATCTATCTATCTATCTATCTATCTATCTATCTATCTATCTGTCTGTCTGTCTGTCTGTCTGCCGTCCGTCCGTCCGTCTATCTATCTATCTATCTATCTATCTATCTATCTATCTATCTATCTATCTATCTATCTATCTATCTGTCTGTCTATCTATCTATCTATCTATCTATCTATCTATCTATCTATCTATCTGTCTGTCTGTCTGTCTATCCATCCATCTATCTATCTATCTATCTATCTATCTATCTATCTATCTATCTATCTATCTATCTATCTATCTATCTATCTATCTATCTATCTAGCTATCTATCTATCTATCTATCTTTCTATCTGTCTGTCTCTCTGTCTATCTATCTATCTATCTATCTATCTATCTATCTATCTATCTATCTATCTATCTATCTATCTATCTATCTATCTATCTATCTATCTATCTATCTATCTCATCTGTCTGTCTGTCTGTCTGTCAATCTATCTATCTATCTATCTATCTATCTATCTATCTGTCTGTCTGTCAATCTATCTATCTATCTATCCGTCAAGAGTTTCACACTGTTTGATAGTTTTAAATTAAAGACTAACGTGTTTTTTTTATGTTTTTGTTTTTTATTTAGTTTCTTTGAATGAAAACTTATCAGCTGTTTACTAATGTCGATTTATTTGGAGACATTGGCGTCTGAACCAACTTAATTAACAAATATGCAAAATATACTGGTTTATAGTTAACTTCTTGATATGATATGCTAAACCAGTCAATGTGTCTTGTCCAATGAATACAATGTTTGGAGGAATCGTCTAGGAGTACATGAAATAAAAAAGGTAAACAGAAATACAAACATCCCGAGACAGTTTTCTTTCACTGTGACGTAAAATGGGGTGTGTCTGTTGATCTCATATTTTCTCCAATAATTCGGAACCAAAAATGAAAAAGGATTGAAATGTGAGATAAGTTGAAATGTGTTGCAATGTGTAACCGCACACAAACATAACACACACTGGCGACCTGGTTGTGGGCTTTGGTTATCAGACCCCCCCCGAAGAAGCATGTGCACGTGAAGAGTCCGTAGTTCAATTCCCCGTTCAAACCCATGTCCCCTGTCCCCCCCCCCCCCCCCCCCCAAACAGTTTCTCCATGACATTCTCAGTCACGGGCTGTTTAAATAAACCCTCATTGCGTTGTCATTGACCCGAGACATCCTATATTTTGGCTTAACCAGTCACCGGGCTAACCTAAATTAAACGTTTTCCCAAATAGTTTAACTATAGCGTTACAGTGGCGCCCGGGTCGTACCCACCCCCCTTTAAAAAAATGCCGCCCCTTTTTTCGTTGCCGGATAATACTTACTGTAGTGGGTAGAATGACACTCCTCGCTGACAGAAGTCACCCAAGTGGACCCCCCTCCCTCCCTTTTTTCCCCATTGTTATGCCACTGAAATAGTTTGGTCACAACTTTACTATAAGACGACCTCATCATCCAGTCTAAACTTAACATAAAGAAATTGTTATTATTCCACATATTTCATATTTTTCTTAATTTAATTAAATAGACGCAAATGTATCACATTCTTCACGTGGGAAAAAACAAAATTAAAAAAAAAAATATTTAAACGTGCAGACTTTCATGGCCGCTCGACCCGATTCCCCCAGGTCTATGAAACAGGTCCTAAATTTTAACTCACAACGTTTCACCATTTTTTTAAAAAAGCCTGAGGACTCATCTGACCTAAGTCCGGTTCTGTTCACAGGATAATTAATTGTAAAATTGTATGTATTACCTTAGTGGTGGAAGAGGGGGGGGGGGGGGGGGAAGGGGGGAGGGAGCATCCCATAGATTTTTTTTACCTATATTTCAATGACTTTTATGTATATGTATATTTAAAGTAGACATTTAAAAAAAACGGAAAAAGGGGGGGGGGGAAGAGAGAAAGTTTAAAGTGCTGCAATCATAATAATAATAATAAAAAAACCTGGTCAATAAACTCGATGCCAGATTGGCTGCACTCCGTCTGCCAACAATGTACTCATAGGCAACTTGTGTTGCCACACCCAGGTTTTAAAAAGTTCGCTGAATTTGTGCGGATTTTTTTTTTTATATATTATTTTCATATTTCTCAACACCCCACCACCCCCCTACCACACCCCGTCTCTGAAACACCTTTCAACTACTCGATACTTTCGGGCTTAACGAGGGGGGTGGGGTGGGGATGGGGGGTGAAGGAAAGTAAAGACCGCTATTTGCACGGCTAAGTCTTTAAATAACACAAGTGTCAATGAAGGGTAATCAAAACAGCTACTCGGGGAGGGAAACGGAAATGGGGAAGGGGCGGAGGCTATTTTTCTTTCAATTTTTTTTTTTTGTAAATAAAATTATTGGCCTTCTTTATAAAAAGTAGACTCTCGGTTAGAAATTACTTTCAGTCGGACGTGTTTTCTGTTCAAAGTTTTCATTTTCATCTAATTTATTTCAATTTTTGTGTTTGTGTGTGTGTTAGTGAGTCGATTGCTGACCCCCCGCTTAAACATGGGATACGAGATAGATATGATCAACAGGGATCCGAATGGACTTAATGACCATGTCAGGGTAAGTAGCCATTAGGGGGAAAATAGAAAACAATTATTTTTTTTTAAGATAAGAATTACGTAAGCATTGTATAAAATTAATTTAATTGGTTGTATTAAAAATGAAGATAAACATAACCCACTTTTATGTTTGTTTTTTTTTTAGAACTATATATGTTGCGAAAACATTTTTAAAAGATACAATATCTTTTTAGAAAATTGTCATTTTATTTGTATTGAAATCTATTGTAATAACTTTTGAACAACTATTCTCCAAGATGCAAACATTAACGTAGTTACATCTATTAGAGCAATATTTAGAAAACAATAGTTGCCGGAATCTAAAATCACACTACTACTATAACAGAAAAAAACAGTTACATATTATATACTAGAAGAAAGTACTCAATCAAGGTAATGGGGACGGACGGATGGTCGTGTGGTAAAGTGCTCGAAAGTCGACCTGAGGATGCTGGCTCAATCTCCTTTGAGGACCAAAGGATTTTCATGTCAAGGATAAACTCCGCTATTCTCCAGTGGTGCATCCATGGCCATTGTACTATCGGCTATGGTGTGGGAATCAAACAAGGGCACCATAAAAAAACGCCACATTAGTGGTTTATAGGATGTAAGAGATTTCATCTCATTCTTACAGGGACTTCACGCACCACCACACAATCAAGGGAGACAATAAAAAGTATAAGACAATTCTATCATGATATTATAACTTAAAAATTTAATTGCCTTTAAAACATATTTCCCATCATTTTATCCAAAACAAAAACACAAAAAAAACTCTCTAAACTAATTTTTTTTTTAAATTCTCTTTGATCAGCATCAACTATGCATTAAACGGAGACCAAAGTACATTTTTGGGCTGAAAGAGTTAACAATTTAAGCTTGTTAACAAACACCTGTGTGCAATCCGGATTCTCTTGCATATTATCCATTATATATATATATATATATATATATATATATATATATATATATATATATATAACTGACCAATAAGTTTACTTTTACTGCAATATACAAAATATGCAAATAACTTTCAAAAAACACACTCAACTCTCCTTTACTTCATTGTCCAGAATAATTTATGTGTCGGTTTGTAAAAAAAAAATTGAAAGAAGCCCAAAATCAGCTTTAATACGTAATTAATTTCACAGAAACATTTTCTTTCATGTATGGACCAATTATGACCAGTGACTAGAATTGAATCTAGAAGTAACATTTTGTCCTTTACATCGGTCATCCAGGTTATGACCTCCCCCCACCCCCTCCCCCAGTTTTTATTCAATAATACCGAAAGAAGTGTGCAAACGAACAAGATAATATATTGAAATAAAGAATAAGAATACGCTTTTTTAATCAGAAAAACTTCCATAAGATGTTTTAAAATCACATTTGGTTAGCTGGAAATTAAATTAGTAATTTTAAATTTAGTTATTTAATTCGCTATTCATAAATTGAACAAAAAAAATATTGATTTAAAAAAAGTTTATTAGATTAAAAAAATGAATTAAAACAAATTAAAATAAAACAAACAAACAAACAGACCAAACAAAGTTCAATATTCTCAGTTAAATGATAAAAAAATTCCGAAATTGACTGAAGTATTGCCAGTCACTCTGATAACAATAGTAATAACATCATTCTTATAAAATGTATCATATTTGTAATGATTTAATAATTCTAAATAAGAAAATAAAAATATCAATTCAAAGATCAGTCAGTTGTCAAATCTTTCATAGATGCTAACTCACACATAAATCAAATATAAATCATACATAAGTCACACATAAATCACTCATAAATCATATATAAATCACTCATAAATCATACTGGAATCAATGCAAAAATCACTCTTGATGTCATGAGTTTGTTTTTCCACTTTTAATGTTTTTTTTTTGTTTACTTTGACCAGGTCCTGTTCGATGAGGTCATTGGGGAGCCTGACGGCGCCCACTCCATCAACTGTGTCTGGAAGTGCGCCTACCAGTGCTTCAACTGCTGGAAAGGATGCTGCTACAAGATGCTGACCCTCTTCTGCGGCATCCCCCTAGCCATCTGCTGGGGCTGCGAGTTCGCCTACATCACCTTCTGGCACGTCTGGTACGTTACCCCGTGCATGCGAGTCTACATGATCAACTGCGGCTGCCTGCAGAAGTTCTACGGCACCTGCCTGCAATGTTACTGCCAGCCGCTCTGCGAAGCCTACAGCTATTGCTTTAGTAATATCCGAGTGACAAATTATTCGGGATAACCTCAAAGTAAAAAAAAATTGAATAAGAAACTTAGTACGTCTGCTGGTTAGGACATGTAAACTTTGGCCAGTTTTTTGACAGATTTGAAGGCAAAAAAAATGCCAGTAATTTCCATTCAAGTATCATGAAGATCTGTCGAAATTCGTATTTCATTTTGTAATTAATATTTATATATAAAACCCTGCAACATGTACTTAAATTAACGATAAAGTTGTTTTTATCTGATATTTTTTTTATGAAATAAGATATTAAAAAATCAAACTGTACCTAAAATATTGTGAAAAGATGTCAGCAATGTTTTGATGGTCAAACGCAATACAATTTAATCGAGTGAGTCGTGCGTTACTGTGATATTATTTATTCCAATCCAACATTTACATATTATTCTTTTATTTATTCACCATTTTTTGGTAATTATTTATTTATTAGTTTTTTTACGTTTTCATCACAACCCGTCCAACTTTTTTCTTTGACTGCAGATGCACCACATAGATAAAATTGAAGATCATATCTAGCAAGAGTTTGTTTCATTTTTCTCGTTGGTTAATAAAACTTGCACTACTTGGTCCGTTTAGGCTTAAAAAAAAGGAGTACAAAAATAATAATTGATAATTGTAATAAGAGTCATATGTCATAATAAGTACGTGGTTGAAGAAATGTTGCCTTCATTTATTTGATAAACAAAAGATAAACAATATATAAACAAAGATAAACAATAGATAAACAAAAGATAAGCAGTAGATATACAAAAGATAAACAAAAGATAAACAATAGATAAACAATAGATAAACAATAGATAAACAATAGATAAACAATAGATAAACAATAGATAAACAAAAAGATAAACAATAGATAAACAAAAGATAAACAATAGATAAACAAAAGATAAACAATAGATAAACAATAGATAAACAAAAGATAAACAAAAGATAAACAATAGATAAACAAAAGATAAAATCTCTGATTTTATTGTTTTAATTTTCTTTAAAAAACGAATTGAAAAAGAAAATATATTAAGGCAAAGTACGTCCTAGTAATTAGTAATGATCATAGACATACAAATGTGTCCTTTTTGAATTTCGTTTATTCACCTGTGCGTCTAATTGGTTGTCTATTAAGGAACGATTTTTACAATAATAGCCTACAATTCAAAGAAATATTTTTAATAATTGGTTTCAGTCATTTTTAATATATATATATATATATATATATATATATATATATATATATATATATATGTATATATATATATTTATATATATATATATTTAAAGAGCCAAACAAGGTACGGAACAAAACTTTAGTTTTGAAATTTGACACTCAACTAAAAAAATGTTTATAAATATAAGAAGAAATTGTTTAAAAAACACAATTTTGTATTGTTTTTTAAAGAAATGTTGTGAAAAATGCTTATAAATTTGTTTACATGTATTCATACAATTTTATAAAAAGAAAAATCTGTGATAATAAAAAGCTTTTTTTTTTAAAAAAAATTATAATCTGTAATCTTTAATTTTATCTTTTCTTTGCCTTTTTTTTTTGAAAACTTGTGTGTTAATTTGTGGGGTTTTTTTTTGGTCCGTTGAGTCTGTTGCCTGTATCCAATTGATCTGTTTATATACCCATTGTTAGTTGGCATTGGTTTCCAATTGACTGCCTTACTTTGCACTGGCTTCCCTCATTTCTCCTTCCTCACCGTCACGTGACTTCCCTTGACAACAGCCCTGCACTGCGTCATACATTCTCAGCTAACTTCCACGCATTGAATAAGTAGGTCGTGGGCCGCTGACATATATAATACTCTAGGAATCATTCGGGTCCATTGAATAAAGACAAAGCCAACTTGAGTAGCTTGATTATACTAGAAAAAAAATGTGCTAAAATCTTTGCCGGTTAATAGACGACTCATCGAAACTTTCATCTTCAGTTTATGCGATGTTAGTTGTTATGCACACACACAGACACACACACACACATATATATATATATATATATATATATATATATATATGGAGGTCGGGGAGTGTATATACTGTTTTCTTTTACATATTATAAAGACCATCAGGGTTTCTGTCTTTTCGCGATGTCACTGTTAGGATCAGATGTTTATCTCTCATATCCTATAAACCCTAGTGCCCATCTTTCATCCCCACGATAACCGATAGCGCATTTTTTGGTCATGGAGGCATTAAAGAATGACATTTAGGGAAATTTCACCATGACATTGTAAATTCCATTGGTTTTCACTGGAAATCGAACCCGGGACCCCGAGGTCGACAACCAAGCACTTAACCGCACAAACATACGTCATAACGCTGCAGCAGCAGCAGCAGCCTTTATTTTACCCACCAGCTAAGGACAGGAACCCATGTCTAGGCTGGGTGAACTTGAGAACCAGAGCAAGTAATGGGTCACTGAGCTTGACCCATGACCCATAAGACCCATCAAGTTCTTGACCCAGACCCATCATGACCCATGACCCATTGAATGTTGTTATTTTCAAGATGGCGGCCGTCGCCATAGAAACCAATTTGAAATAAAAAAAAATCTCGCGACGACGGGGGTTTTTTTTTTAGGGTCGGGCGGGGACTAAGGATGGGTCGTGGGTCAGGGAACATTGACCCATGACCCATGTTACCCAACCAATTTTGACCCATTGACCCATTGAACCATGACTCATTACATGCTCTGTTGAGAACATCACTATGACTAGAGACCTTACTGAGTCTCGAACCGGAGACCCTCTTGATAATAGTCGAGTGCTCCAGGACACTTCCATCTCAATCCCTGAGGGTAGGGTAACCGGGGCGAATGACTACCCTATGGGGCTGTACAACGCTATGGTGTAAAGGTAATAAGGTCTCAATAGACAGAGGTAACTTCAAACAAACAAAATAATACAACATGTGTAGAATGGTACACGTTGGTACATATCTATCTATCTATCTATCTATCTATCTATCTATCTATCTATCTATCTATCTATCTATCTATCTATCTATCTATCTATCTATCTATCTATCTATCTATCTGTCGGTCTGTCTCTCTGTCTGTCAGTCTATCTATCTATCTATCTATCTATCTATCTGTCGGTCTGTCTCTCTGTCTGTCTGTCTGTCTATCTATCTATCTATCTATCTATCTATCTATCTATCTATCTATCTATCTATCTATCTATCTATCTATCTATCTATCTATCTATCTATCTATCTATCTATCTATCTATCTATCTGTCGGTCTGTCTCTCTGTCTGTCTGTCTATCTATCTATCTATCTATTTATCTATCTATCTATCTATCTGTCTATCTATCTATCTATCTATCTATCTATCTATCTATCTATCTATCTATCTATCTATCTGTCGGTCTGTCTCTCTGTCTGTCTGTCTATCTATCTATCTATCTATCTATCTATCTATCTATCTATCTATCTATTTATCTATCTATCTATCTATCTATCTATCTGTCGGTCTGTCTCTCTATCTATCTATCTATTTATCTATCTATCTATTTATCTATCTATCTATCTATCTGTCGGTCTGTCTCTCTGTCTGTCTGTCTATCTATCTATCAATCTATCAATCTATCAATCTATCAATCTATCTATCTATCTGTCTGTCTGTCTATCTATCTTTATATATTTACATACATACTTTTAAGATAATATATTTAGGTTGTGAGTCGCTGTATGCTAATAATCTACCGGCATAATATTGCAAGGCAATGGTATCATTTTACAGGTAGTTTTTATTAATAAAAAAAAATCACACACACACAAAACAACAAAAAAACAAACAAATTAAGACAAGCTGTTTCCCAGGTATTCACGGTGACCTATTCAAATATCTGAAGCCTCCTCCCCTCCACCCCTTCTTCCGAAATAGGAAGGGGCGCTGAAAGGGCGCTGTTCAATATTTTTTTGGCATTTTTCTTGATTATGGGGAGGGCGCCAAGAAGTGTAACTCGCACAGGGCGCCACAATGGCTAGCTACGGCCCTGCTTTAATTTACTTCATTGCACACCTACTTAATTAAGTATATATATATATACATATATATATATAAATATATATACATATATATATATATATATATATATATATATATATATATATATAATTCTCCACAGTATTAAATGTGGAAAAAAAAAGATAAAATTAATACACCCAGTGCCGTAGCGAGCTTAACTCGCGCCCGGTGCACAATACCGTTTTAGAGCTCCCCCCCCCATTCGAAAACCATATAATAGGATAAGTAAAATATACCATTTGGCGCCCCTTTGTGAGTAGCGCCCGGGGCATGATGATCCCCCCTGCCCACCCCTCGATACGCCTCTGCATACACCCTGACTATTTTTTCGACGAATTAAAAAAGAATATTATCAAAGCAGCGGGTGAATGCATTAATTAAGTAGCAAAACAAATCATAAAATAATAATTAAATAAATAACATTAACTTGAATACACACAAACAAACAAACTATAATTGAGCCAACATTTCCAAACTGAAGGGGAAAAAAAAAGGTGTAAGGGGAAGCCATGTAACGAAAAAATATTTTAAATTTAATAATATAAATACACTCAATAAAACATATATAATAGTTTAAATAATTATCCATACATTTATGTTGTCCATATGTATACTTATTAATTCTCTTTAAATAATCCACAATTTTTTTTTTAATTCTTTGACAGTCAAAGTCTCCTGTACTGACAAGGCCTTAGTGGTACTTGTTTGTTTACCGGCCTGTATTATTAATATTATTAAACTAAGTCATAGCAACACCTGGCTGGTTCTATTCACGTGACCTTATTAACACCTGACATTATGCAATGTATTCATTAAACATAACTGGGATAGATCCCTTCCAGAACCTACCCACCCACCCCCTCTCCCCCCCCCCCTTTAAGCATAACCCCTCCCCCTTTTACCCCCCTTCGCATTCTTAAGTCAGCGATACAAATCTTGGACTCAAAACGTATTTTAATTAATATAAATAATATTCCCCCCCACCCACCCCTTCCCCCACCACCTCTACATCCCAATATTCTGATAGGGGAGCAGGCTTACAAGTCGTGTAAAGGGAGTCTACTCTGAACAAAAAAAGAAATGAAATTTTACCTAGCGTCCCTTGACAACTATAAGTAGTATACCCTCTAAACCGAATTTATTCTCCTATTGTCATGGCCTTTCGTTAAAAGGAATCTACAATTCAGTGCACTGGTTCATTACTGGGCAGACGGAGGACCTGGTTTGCACCTCAAGGTGGTTTGGACACAATTTCTATCTTTCGTTTGTTACGCTGATCGACTTAACAGAAATTTAAAAAAAAAAAATGGGCCGAGAAATCGATATGATCAACCGTGACCCGAACAGTTTGAACGACCATGTCAGGGTAAGTCTGATTGAATGACCATGTTAGGGTAAGTTCAATGAGATGCATTTAATCATTTATTAGGTATCATTTGACCACCCAGATTTCAACGGCCTCTTGGGTTAGTATCGAAAGGATCTAACTCGGGGGGCCCCTGATATCTGCGGGGGGCCTAGGGCGGTCGCCCTAGCAGCCTACCCTCCTAATAAAGTCCGCTACCGGACTAAGCCTTAAAACATAAAAAATATCTTTTGAATCCTGATGACTACCTTTATAGACTTAGAGAGTTTATATCAGTTTATCTTTTAACTACAACATAGTGGACTGGCTGGTGTGTGTGTGTGTGTGTGTGTGTGTAGGGTGGGGGGCTAAATTTATCAGGGGCGGTCACACGTGAGATCGCCGAGGCCCGCATTCCGATTTATCATATAGTAAACAAAGAAAAATTCTAGAGAGCCGCATCGTTGTCATATTTTTGAGATTTTGTGAACAAAGTTTATTTAAAAAAAAAACAACGACTGGCTCATTGAAAGCCACATGCGTCTCTAAGAGCCACATAATGCCTCCCTGTGCACAAGTGCGGCTCGAAGTATTGCTATAAATAGAATGTATGGGGTACAACAACGATTTTTTTTCTATGTTGTTTGTTTATTTATTTATTTTTTAAATCTTACAGCTTAAAAAAAATCAAAAATTGTTTTAATAAATATACGAAAACAAATAAAGGAAATCTTTTGCTAAAATTAGACAACGCAGTTGATTGAATATAAAGACTGGTTATGACAATAGTTCCATAAACTTGTATTAACATCTCTCCCCCCTTCCTCCACTCCCTGTTTATCTATCGAAACTTGATCTGTTAAATTGAACATGAAGTATTGAATTGAACAGTGACGGGGGTACTTGGTACTTGTTGAACTATTCGAGTACATTTATGGAGTACTCGTGATTGTACTTGTACTTCCACAGCGGGTATTTTCTACTCATAGTCTTACTTGCAATTTAAAAAAAAAAGTGTGTACTTGTACTTGCACCTAGAGTACTTGTACTCATCATTGTACTTGCACCTAGAGTACTTCTACTCGTACTGGTAGTTGCATGCCCTGTACTAGGAACATCCCTGGCTGTTCTAGAGGTAGTTCTGAACGTCCTTTTCCAGATGTATCTTAGATCCCTTCTAATGTACTGGACTGGCTGGAATACTTGACATAGGGGGTGGGGGATGGGGGAGGGGTGGAGTGTTTTGAGTTCAGAGGGCCTCAATGAACATAAACCAGTAAATATTCACCTCAGTGGTGGTTGTCGGGGGGGGGGGCAGCTAGTTCGACCAGTGCCCCCTTTTCGCTGTTAAGACGGCACCACTGCATTCGCTGACCGTTATATTTGTTGACCATCGCAATTTGTTGACCAATATTTTTGTTAACGATTCTACTCGATAGCGATTACGTTTGTTTAAAAAACTGAATTCGTGTATCATTTCTTTTTAGTTGGCCATCCCATTTCTTGACCATTACAATCTATACATCTTATAGGCGGGCTGGAGTACAATCGCAATTTGAAGAGTTTGAGCCATAGCCTAATTTTTTGTTCTCCTTATCAGACAAACTGTCAATGTCAAGGTATTGATGTTCCTTTGTTTGCAATCTTTTTTGTTTAAATATTTAAAAATAGCTGGGCACTTTATGGCCCATCATAAGGTATCGTGTCACTAAGTCGTCAGATAACGTGTTGAATTGTATTTACGAAAAACAACATGCATACAGTTCGATGGATTAGTTAGATGAATTTGGGGGGGGGGGGGGTGCAGAAAAGGCTGTGTAATTCAGAGTACACAACAACATGAGATGGCTGTGTAATACAGAGTACACAACAACATGAGCGGGTCTGAATACTCCTAGGGTTGCACTGAGCCTTTGAGACCCTATCGATTTTCATAATCAATATTCAATGACTTTGCTCTGATTTCTTAGATTTAAATATCTGCGGATGTAATTAAGATTAAAATTTCTAAACAGCGAAGAATAATAGCGATAAATGAGAAATAAATTAGAGACTATAATACAGATTGTATAATTGTTTGTCACCAAGTGTCAACTGTGAACTTTGAACTTTGTTGTTAGGAAACATTTAGTTCCTTCTACCATCTTCCCAGTCCCCCCCCCCTCCACTCCTTTTAAACAAAAGACGACACAATACGACTAGCGTTTAGATCGATACCTTTTGAAATGTATCAAAAAGAAAAACAAGTTTTTTGTATTGATGTCAGGCATCGATTCCAGTCCTGGACAATAATTGGTTCGATGCGGCCCCGAGACATATTCTTCTGCAGTCACACTTGATCGACCAGTACTTAATGATGTAAGGGCTGGATATGATCAGTGGCGTGACGTAGCGAGCTTAACTCGCGCCCGGGGCACTATACCTTTTTAGCGCCCCCCTCCCCCCATTCGAAAACCATATAATATTATATGTAAAATATACGATTTGGCGCTTCTTTGTGAGTGCCGCCCGTGGCATGATGCCCCCTTGCCCCCCCCCCACTCGCTACGCCACTGGATATAATTGAGGTCGACCAATTCTAGCGGGTCAGACTTACAAAAAAAAAAATAAGTGCATTTGCTTCGATCTTAGAATAAGGGAAAGTCACTCCGATTAAACTGGGATAGAAAAATTAAATTAAAAGAAATGAATCGAAAGGAGATTTTAAATTCCATGTGTGACGTTTTCATGTGGCGCATTGCCAACTTTAGTAAAGAGCTTCACGGTACATTAATAGCATTATGGATCCGCCAGGGCAAACTAGTGAACTATGATGTCAGCCACTCAACAAAAATTAAAAGTTGGAATGTCCATTTTCCATTAGGGATTCTATAGCCGAAATCTGGGCCATTCTTACGATTTTGGGGGCCCTTCGCAGAGGTAAATTTGGGGTCCCTGTGCAAATGTAAATTGGGGGGCACAATGCAAATTTAAATTTGGGGCACTGTGCAAAGTACATTTAGGGGCTCTATGCAAAAGGACAATTGTTTGCAGTTAACCAAAGAGACTCTTAATATCGGACCCCACCCCCCTTGTGACAACCCTCTACTTTTAAATATCTTAATCCCTTGATCTTTGACAAGTGCCAAGTATGCCGTTCTCTGTGGCTGGCCAAATAAAATGACAGGTTGGGGACCCTAGGCAGTTAGGGACACTATGCCTCCCCCCCCCCTTTAATTTGCCAGTCTACAACAAAGGCTCTGACTGTGAATCCTTCAGATAAAGTACAATTGGGCCATCGAGTAAAGACGGTCCAAAATGGTATTCAAGATGTGATCACTACAGCCAATGAGGGGGGGGGGGGTTAAATAGAGAAATAAATAGCTTTGTTATTTGAGCCTACGAATCTAGTTATTCAGTCATTTGCACCCCTCCCTCCGGTAAATTCGTGCTATAATGTCAGGGATAGGCATTTTTTACGTCTAAATTAAAAAAAAATGAATTAAAACTCTTAGATAAAAAGATATCAAGGAACAATATTTTTGGCTTTTCTTACCAATGGCCTGGTGTTTTGTAGATAGTTTGACAAAGATTAGTACATGTAATGGTCGTTGGTTTTTAAATGCAAGTGATCTTGCAAATAGGTATTAGAGAGCACTGTGCAGTGATCCTATTCAAATATTATATGTGTGAGTAAACAGGTTCACAGATGCCTGCGCTGCAAAAAAGCAAATTATTCGACAGGCATACTGGTATATACAGATATACACTGCTATACATTGCTGTATAATACAACTATATAGATCTATTGTGTTATGTGTAGATTTATACTGATATATTTTGTTGTTCACACACACACACACACACATATATATATATATATATATATATATATATATCGATATATACTGTTATATACCGCTATAACCTGTTGCATGTTGCCACTGTTACGGGCTCTTTTGTGGATAACCATTAAACACACAGTGAAACACACAGGTATATCAACAGATAAATCAACGCTTATTGATTTGAAATATAAAATAAATGAGCTTTATTTAAACTACTCGTGACTGCACGACTATCTCATACAAACTCTAATACCACACTGACTTAAAAACTAACTTACAACTTCTGGTCCCCGATCTGGTGGGTGGGGGATAGGTGGGGGATAGGTGGGGGATGGGTGTTTCGGACAGTAGGGCTTTGATCTCGGTAGGAGATCGGGGCGATGCGTTACGCACATCAAAGCCTGACTCGGAGGTTTGACCAGAGTCCAGTGGTGCTTTGATTTCGGGAGAAGAATAGGCGGCGGGGGCGTTACGGACATCAAAGCCTGACAATGAGGGCTTTGATTTCGGTCACTTTTAACTGTGCTACGCTGACCACAGGTGTGGCGATGAGGAAAACATAATATGGGGGAAGGGGGGGCTGTGATGAGAGGAGAGTGCGATCGTAACATCTCCCTCCTTGTCAGTAAGCATGATGCAATCATGCAAAATAAAATAAACATCAAATTGTATACTGAACAAAAACCAAAACTAATTTAACGTAAAATAATACAAGTATAACTAAAAAAACTTTAAACATTTTCATACCCGTAATAAGATGATTAGCATAAAAGAGAAAAAGCAAAAGTTACATGTTGATTGACAACTATTGTGTAGGTAACAAACTTATAACACATAATGAATGGTATTACAATTAATAAAAAGCCATGTATATTTACAGGGCGACATAACACCTGTCAACAAAAATGTTTAAACTGGTAACAATATATTTACAAATGACCTAGTTGTTAGTGATTGGACACTCAATGCCAGCAAAGAACAAAATCGGATAACAATATTAAATTAATCAATGA
>JAGDYQ010000059.1:1266888-1287903 GCA_021962125.1 Bulinus truncatus | reverse complement strand
AGTGGGTAGAATGACACTCCTCGCTGACTAAAGCCACCCAAGTGGACCCACGCACCTACCACCCACCCCCTTTTTTTCCCATTGTTATGCCACTGAAATAGTTTGGTCACAACTTTACTATAAGACCACAATTAGTCCAAGCTGACTCATCATCCAGTCTAAACTTAACAGAAGGAAATTATTATTATTATTCCACATATTTCGTATTTTTCTTAATTTAATTAAATAGACGCAAAAGTATCACACTCTTCACGTGGGGAAAAAACAAAATAAAAAAAAAAAATAAAAATGCAGCCTGCCATTGGCTCTCACCCCGCTCCCCCCCCCCCCCAGGTCTATGAAACAGGCCCTAAATTTTAACTCACAACGTTTTCCCCATTTGTTTTTTAAAAAGCCTGAGGACTCATCTAGCTGAAGTCCGGCTCTGTTCACAGGATAATTAATTGTAAAATTGCATGTATTACCGTGGTGGTTGTGGGGAGGGGAGAGGAGGACAGGGGGGGGATGGGAGCATCACATTGATTTTTTTTTTACCTATATTTCAATGACTTCTTCAAAATTTAAGTGTATATTTTAAGTAGACATTTAAAAATAAACGGGGGGAGGGAGGGTAGGGGGTGGGAGAAAAAGGGGGAGGGGGGGGGGGGAAGAGAGAGAAAGTTTAAAGTGCTGCAATAATAATAATTTAAAAAAACCTGTTCAATACACTCGTTGCCAGATTGGCTGCACTCCGTCTGCCAACACTGTACTCCGTCTGCCAACACTGTACTCATAGGCAACTGTTTTGCCACACCCAAGTTTAAAAGTTCGCTGAATTTGTGCGGATATTTTTTTTTTATATATTATTTTCATATTCCTCACCCCCTCTTCCCCTACCACACCCCGTCTCTGAAACACCTTTCAACTACTCGATACTTTCGGGCTTAACGTGGGGGGGTGGGGTGGGGATTTGGGGGGTGAAGGGAAAGTAAAGACCGCTATTTGCACGGCTAAGTCTTTAAATAACACAAGTGTAAATGGAGGGTAATCAAAACAGCCACTCGGGGGAGGGGGGGAACGGAAATGGGGAAGGGGCAGAGGCGATTTTTCTTTTAATTTTTTTTTTGTAAATAAAAACTATTGGCCTTCTTTATAAAAAGTAGACTCTCGGTTAGAAATTACCTTCAGTCGGACGTGTTGTCTGTTCAAAGTTTTCATTTTCATCTAATTTATTTCAATTTTTGTGTGTGTGTGTGTGTCTTAGTGAGTCGATTGCTGACCGCTGCTTAAACATGGGATACGAGATAGATATGATCAACAGGGATCCGAATGGACTTAATGACCATGTCAGGGTAAGTAGCCATTAGGGGGAAAAAATAGAAACTTAATTTATTTTTTTAAAGACAAGAATTACGTAAGCATTGTATAAAACTAATTTGATTGGTTGTATTTAAAATAAAGATAAACATAACCCACTTTTAGGTTGTTTTTTTTTTATTTAGAACCATATATGATGCGAAAACATTTTTAAAAGATACAATATCTTTTTAGAAAATTGTCATTTTATTTGTATTGAAATCTATTGTAATAACTTTTGAACAACTATTCTCCAAGATGCAAACATTAACATAGTTACATCTATTAGAGCAATATTTAGAAAACAATAGTTGTAACGATAGTGCCGGAATCCAAAAACTATTCTACTACGTTAACAGAAAAAAAAACAGTTACATATTATATACTAGAAGAAACTACTCAATCAAGGTAATGGGGACGGACGGATGGTCGTGTGGTAAAGTGCTCGACTGTCGACCTGAGGGATGCTGGCTCAATCTCCTTTGAGGACCAAAGGATTTTCATGTCATGGATAAACTCCGCTATATCTCCAGTAGTGCATCCATGGCCATTGTACTATCGGCTATGGTGTGGGAATGAAACAAGGGCACCATAAAAAAACGCCACATTAGTGGTTTATAGGATGTAAGAGATTTCATCTCATCCTTACAGGGACTTCACACACAACCACACAATCAAGGGAGACAATAAAAAGTATAAGACAATTCTATCATGATATTATAACTTAAAAATTTAATTGCCTTCAAAACATATCTCCCATCATTTTATCCAAAACAAAAACACAAAAAAACTCTCTAAACTCATTTTTTTAAAAATTCTCTTTGATCAGCATCAACTATGCATTAAACGGAGACCAAAGTACATTTTTGGGCTGAAAGAGTTAACAATTTAAGCTCGTTAACAAACACCTGGGTGCAATCCGGTTTCTCTTGCATATTATCCATTATATATATATATATATATATATATATATATATATATATATAACTGACTAATAAGTTTACTTTTACTGCAATATACCAAATATGCAAATAACTTTTTCAAAAAACACACTCAACTCTCCTTTACCTCATTGTCCAGAATATTTTATGTGTCGGTTTGTAAAAAAAAAATTGAAAGAAGCCCAAAATCAGCTTTAATACGTAATTCATTTCACAGAAACATTTTCTTTCATGTATGGACCAATTATGACCAGTGACTAGAATTGAATCTAGAAGTAACATTTTGTCCTTTGCATCGGTCATCCAGGTTATGACCTCCCCTCCCCCCCCCTCACAACACCCCACCCCCTCCCCCCAGTTTTTATTCAATAATACTGAAAGAAGTGTGCAAACGAACAAGATAATATATTGAAATAAAGAATAAGAATACGCTTTTTTTAATCAGAAAAACTTCCATTAGATGTTTTAAAATCACATTTGGTTAGCTGGAAATTAAATCAGTAATTTTAAATTTAGTTATTTAATTCGCTATTCATAAATTGAACAAAAAAATATTGATTTAAAAAAAGTTTATTAGATTAAAAAAATGAATTAAAACAAATTAAAATAAAACAAACAAACAAACCAAACAAACAAAGTTCAATATTCTCAGTTAAATGATAAAAAAAATTCCGAAATTGACTGAAGTATTGCCAGTCACTCTGATAACAATAGTAATAACATAATTCTTATAAAATGTATCATATTTGTAATGATTTAATAATTCTAAATAAGAAAATAAAAATATCATTTCAAAGATCAGTCAGTTGTCAAATCTTTCATAGATGCTAACTCACACGTAAATCAAATATAAATCATACATAAGTCACACATAAATCACTCATAAACCATATATAAATCACTCATAAATCATACTGGAATCAATGCAAAAATCACTCTTGATGTCATGAGTTTGTTTTTCCACTTTTAATGGGTTTTTTTGTTTACTTTGACCAGGTCCTGTTCGATGAGGTCATTGGGGAGCCTGATGGCGCCCACTCCATCAACTGTGTCTGGAAGTGCGCCTACCAGTGCTTCAACTGCTGGAAAGGATGCTGCTACAAGATGCTGACCCTCTTCTGCGGCATCCCCCTGGCCATCTGCTGGGGCTGCGAGTTCGCCTACATCACCTTCTGGCACGTCTGGTACGTCACCCCGTGCATGCGAGTCTACATGATCAACTGCGGCTGCCTGCAGAAGTTCTACGGCACCTGCCTGCAATGTTACTGCCAGCCGCTCTGCGAAGCCTACAGCTATTGCTTTAGTAATATCCGAGTGACAAATTATTCGGGATAACCTCAAAGTAAAAAAAATTGAATAAGAAACTTAGTACGTCTGCTGGTTAGGACATGTTAAACTTTGGCCAGTTTTTTGACAGATTTGAAGGCAAAAAAAATGCCAGTAATTTCCATTCAAGTATCATGAAGATCTGTCGAAATACGTATTTCATTTTGTAATTAATATTTATATATAAAACCCTGCAACATGTACTTAAATTATGATAAAGTTGTTTTTATCTGATATTTTTTTTATGAAATAAGATATTAAAAATCAAACTGTACCTAAAATATTGTGAAAAGATGTCAGCAATGTTTTGATGGTCAAACGCAATACAATTTAATCGAGTGAGTCGTGCGTTACTGTGATATTATTTATTCCAATCCAACATTTACATATTATTCTTTTATTTATTCACCATTTTTTGGTAATTATTTATTTATTAGTTTTTTTACGTTTTCATCACAACCCGTCCAACTTTTTCTTTGACTGCAGATGCACCACATAGATAAAATTGAAGATCATATCTATCAAGAGTTTGTTTCATTTTTCTCGTTGGTTAATAAAACTTGCACTACTTGGTCCGTTTAGGCTTAAAAAAAAAGGAGTACAAAAATAATAATTGATAATTGTAATAAGAGTCATATGCCATAATAAGTACGTGGTTGAAGAAATGTTGCCTTCATTTATTTGATAAACAAAAGATAAACAATAGATAAACAAAAGATAAGCAGTAGATAAACAAAAGATAAACAAAAGATAAACAATAGATAAACAAAAGATAAACAATAGATAAACAATAGATAAACAAAAGATAAACAATAGATAAACAAAAGATAAACAATAGATAAACAACAGATAAACAAAGGATAAACAAAGATAAACAATAGATAAACAATAGATAAACAAAAGATAAAATCTCTGATTTTATTGTTTTAATTTTCTTTAAAAAACGAATTGAAAAAGAAAATATATTAAGGCAAAGTACGTCCTAGTAATTAGTAATGATCATAGACATACAAATGTCTCCTTTTTGAATTTCGTTTATTCACCTGTGCGTCAAATTGGTTGTCTATTAAGGAACGATTTTTACAATAATAGCCTACAATTCAAAGAAATATTTTTAATAATTGGTTTCAGTCATTTTTTAAAATAAATAAATAAATAAATAAATATATATATATATATATATATATATATATATATATATATATATATATATATATATATATTAAAAGAGGCAAACAAGGTACGGAACAAAACTTTAGTTTTGAGATTTGACACTCAACTAAAAAAATGTTTATAAATATAAGAAGAAATTGTTTAAAAACACAATTTTGTATTGTTATTTTGAAGAAATGTTGTGAAAAATGCTTATAAATTTGTTTACATGTATTCATACAATTTTATAAAAAGAAAAATCTGTGATAATAAAAGGCTTTTTTTTTTTAAAAAATTATAATCTGTAATCTTTAATTCTTCGTTAACCAACTTTTATCTTTTCTTTGCCTTTTTTTTTTTTTTAAACTTGTGTGTTAATTTGTGTTTTTTTTTTTTGGTCCGTTGAGTCTGTTGCCTGTATCCAATTGATCTGTTTATATACCCTTTGTTAGTTGGCATTGGTTTCCAATTGACTGCCTTACTTTGCACTGGCTTCCCTCATTTCTCCTTCCTCACCGTCACGTGACTTCCCTTGACAACAGCCCTGCACTGCGTCATACATTCTCAGCTAACTTCCACGCATTGACTAAATAGGTCGTAGGCCGCTGACATATATAATACTCAAGGAATCATTCGGGTCGATTGAATAAAGACAAAGCCAACTTGAGTAGCTTGATTATACTAGAAAAAAAATGTGCTAAAATCTTTGCCGGTTAATAAACGACTGATCGAAACTTTCATCTTCAGTTTTATGCGATGTTAGTTGTTATATATATATGAGAAAAAAGTAATAATCCTTCAATGGAGGTCGGGTAGTGTATATACTGTTTTCTTTTACATATTACAAAGACCATCAGGGTTTCTGTCTTTTCGCGAAGTCACTGTTAGGATCAGATGTTTATCTCTCATATCCTCCAATATGGTGACTGTTTTTTTTTTTGTAGTGCCCATCTTTCATCCCCACGATAACCGATAGCGCATTTTTTGGTCATGGAGGCATTAAAGAATGACATTTAGGGAACTTTCACCATGACATTGTAAATTCCATTGGTTTTCACTGGTAATCGAACCCGGGACCCCGAGGTCGACAACCAAGCACTTAACCGCACAATCATACGTCATAACGCTGCAGCAGCAGCAGCAGCAGCCTTTATTTTACCCACCAGCTAAGGCCAGGAACCCATGTCTAGGCCTGGGTGAACTTGAGAACCAGAGCAAGTAATGGGTCACTGAGCTTGACCCATGACCCATATGACCCATCAAGTTCTTGACCCAGACCCATCATGACCCATGACCCATTGAATGTTGTTATTTTCAAGATGGCGGCCGTCGCCATAGAAACCAATTTGAAATAAAAATAAAATCGCGCGACGACGGGTTTTTTTTTAGGGTCGGGCGGAGACTAAGGATGGGTCGTGGGTCAGGGAACATTGACCCATGACCAAAGTGTGACCCATCCTATTTTGCGACCCATTTGACCCATTGACCCATGACCCATTACATGCTCTGTTGAGACCATCACTATGACTAGAGACCTTACTGGGTCTCGAACCAGAGACCCTCTTGATAATAATCGAGTGCTCCAGGACACTTCCATCTCAATCCCTGAGGGTAGGGTAACCGGGGCGAATAACTACCCTACGGGGGCTGTACAACGCCATGGTGTAACGGTAATGAGGTCTCAATAGACAGAGGTAACTTCAAACAAAAAAAAAATAATACAACATGTGTAGAATGGTACACGTTGGTACACGTTGGTACACATCTATCTATCTATCTATCTATCTATCTATCTATCTATCTATCTATCTATCTATCTATCTATCTATCTATCTATCTATCTATCTATCTATCTATCTATCTATCTATCTATCTATCTATCTATCTATCTATCTATCTATCTATCTATCTATCTATCTATCTGTCTGTCTGTCTGTCTGTCTGTCTGTCTGTCTGTCTGTCTATCTATCTAATCTATCTATCTATCTATCTATCTATCTATCTATCTATCTATCTATCTATCTATCTATCTATCTATCTATCTATCTATCTATCTATCTATCTATCTATCTATCTATCTATCTATCTATCTATCTATATCTAATCTATCTATCTATCTATCTATCTATCTATCTATCTATCTATCTATCTATCTGTCTGTCTGTTTATCTATCTTTATATATTTACATACATACTTATAAGATAATGTATTTAGGTTGTGAGTCGCTGTATGCTAACAATATACTGGCATAATATTGCAAGGCAATGGTATCATTTTACAGGTAGTTTTTATTAATAAAAAAAATCACACACACACACACAAACAAACAACAAAAAACAAACAAATTAAGACAAGCTGTTTCCCAGGCATTCACGGTGACCCTATTCAAATATCTGAAGCCCCCTCCCCTCCACCCCCTTTTTCTGAAATAGGAAGGGGCGCTGAAAGGGCGCTGTTCAAAATTTTTTTGGCATTTTTCTTGATTAGGGGGAGGGCGCCAAGAAGTGTAACTCGCACAGGGCGCCACAATGGCTAGCTACGGCCCTGCTTTAATTTACTTCATTTGCACACCTACTTCAATTATATATATATATATATATATATATATATATATATATATATATATATATATATATTGTCCACAGTGCCTTAAATGTGAAAAAAAAGATAAAATTAATACACCCAGTGCCGTAGCGAGTTTAACTCGCGCCCGGTGAAGAATACCGTTTTAGAGCTCCCCCACCCCCCCATTCGAAAACCATATAATAGGATATGTAAAATGTACCATTTGGCGCCCCTTTGTGGGTAGCGCCCGGGGCATGATGACCCCCCCTGCCCACCCCTCGATACGCCTCTGCATACACCCTGACTATTTTTTCGACGAATTAAAAAAAAATATTATTAAAGCAGCGGGTGAATGCATTAATTAAGTAGCAATAAAAATCATAAAAATAATAATTAAATAAATAACATTAACTTGAATACACACAAACAAACAAACTATAATTTAGCCATCATTTCCAAACTGAAGGGGGGGGGGAAAGGAGTAAGGGGAAGCCATGTAACGAAAAAACATTTTAAATTTAATAATATAAATACACTCAATAAAACATATAAAAAGGTGCAAATAATTCTCCATACATTTATGTTGTCCATATGTACACTTAATAATTCTCTTTAAATAATCCACAATGTTTTTTTTTTTAAATCTTCGACAGTCAAAGTCTCCTGTACTGACAAGGCCTTAGTGGTACTTGTTGTTTACCGGCCTGTACTATTAGTATTATTAAACCAAGTCATAGCAACACCTGGTTGGTTCTATTCACGTGACCTTATTAACACCTGACATTATGCAATGTATTCATTAAACATGACTGGGATAGATCCCTTCCAGAACCTACCCACCCACCACCCCCCCCCACCCTTTAAGCATAACCCCTCCCCCTTTTACCCCCCCCCCCCCCTTTCGCATTCTTAAGTCAGCGATACAAATCTTGGACTCAAAACGTATTTTAATTAATATAAATAATATTCCCCCACCCCTTCCCCCACCACCTCTACATCCCAATATTCTGATAGGGGAGCAAGCTTACAAGTCGTGTAAAGGGAGTCTACTCTGAACAAAAAAAAAGAAAATGAAAGTTTACCTAGCGTCCCATGACAACTATAAGTAGTATACCCTCTAAACCGAATTTATTCTGCTATTGTCATGGCCTTTCGTTAAAAAGAATCCACAATTCAGTGCACGGGTTCATTACTGGGCAGACGGAGGACCTGGTTTACACCTCAAGGTGGTTTGGACACAATTTCTATCTTTCGTTTGTTACGTGGATCGACTTAACAGAAATTTAAAAAAAAAAATGGGCCGAGAAATCGATATGATCAACCGTGACCCGAACAGTTTGAACGACCATGTCAGGGTAAGTCTGATTGAATGACCATGTCAGGGTAAGTCTAGTTGAATGACCATGTCAGGGTAAGTCTGATTGAATGATCATGTCAGGGTAAGTCTGATTGAATGACCATGTCAGGGTAAGTCTGATTGAATGACCATGTCAGGGTAAGTCTGAATGAATGACCATGTCAGGGTAAGTCTGATTGAATGACCATGTCAGGGTAAGTCTGATTGAATGACCATGTCAGGGTAAGTCTAATGAGATGCAGCTAAATTCCGATTTATCATATAGTAAACAAAAAAAATTCTAGAGAGCCACAACGTTGTCATATTTTCGGGATTTTGTGAGCAAAGTTTATTTAAAAAAACAACGACTGGCTCATTGAGAGCCACATGCGTCTCTAAGAGCCACATAAGGCCTCCCTGTGCACAAGTGCGGCTCGAAGTATTGCTATAAATAGAATGTATGGGGTACAACAACGATTTTATTTTTACGTACTGTTATATGTTGTTTGTTTATTTATTTATTTTTTAAATCTTACAGCTTAAAAAAAAATCAAAAATTGGTTTAATAAATATACGAAAACAAATAAAGGAAATCTTTTGCTAAAATTAGAAAACGCAGTGGATTGAATATATGGTTATGAAAATAGTTCCATAAACTTGTATTAACATCTCCCCCCTTCCTCCACTCCCTGTTTATCTATCGAAACTTGATCTGTTAAATCGAACATGAAGTATTGAATTTAACCGTGAACGGGGGAAATTGGTACTTGTTGAACTATTCGAGTACATTTATGGAGTACTCGTGATTGTACTTGTACTTCCACAGCGGGTATTTTCTACTCATAGTCTTACTTGCAATTTAAAAAAAAAGTGTGTACTTGTACTTGCACCTAGAGTACTTGTACTCGTCATTGTACTTGCACCTTGAGTACTTCTACTCGTACTGGTAGTTGCACCTTAAGTACTTCTACTCGTACTGGTAGTTGCATGCCCTGTACTAGGAACATCCCTGGCTATAATAGAGGTTTTTCTGAACGTTCTTTTTCTGATACATCTTAGATCCCTTCTAATGTACTGGACTGGCTGGAATACTTGACATAGGGGGTGGGATGGGGGAGGGGTGGAGTGTTTTGAGTTCAGAGGACCTCAATGAACATAAACCAGTTAATATTCACCTCAGTGGTGGTTGTCCGGGGGGGGGGCAGCTAGTTCGACCAGTGCCCCCTTTTCGCTGTTAAGACGGCACTGCGCACGTGATTATTTCAATAAAGAAATAACCGTGTTGACCACTGCATTTGCTGACCGTTATATGTGTTGACCATCGCAATTTGTTGACCAATATTTTTGTTAACGATTCTACTTGATAGCGATTACATTTGTTTAAAAACTGAATTCGTGTATTATTTCTTTTAGTTGGCCATCCCATTTCTTTACCATTACAAGCTATACATCTTATTGGCATTGATGTATACAATAAGTTGGGCTAGAGTACAATCACAATTTGAATAGTTTGAGCCATAGCCTATTTGTTTTTCCTCCTTATCAGACAAACTGTCAATGTCAAGTTATTGATGTTTCTTTGTTTGCATTCCTTTTTGTTTAAATATTTAAAATATCTGGGCACTTTATGGCCCATCATATGGTATCGTGTCACTAAGTCGTCAGATAGCGTGTTGAATTGGATTTACGAAAAACAAAAAGATAATAACAACATGCATACAGTTCGATGGATTCGTTAGATGAATTGGGGGGGGGGGTCAGAAAGGGCTGTGTAATTCAGAGTACACAATAACATGAGATGGCTGTGTAATACAGAGTACACAATAAAATGAGATGGCTGTGTAATACAGAGTACACAATAACATGAGATGGCTGTGTAATACAGAGTACACAATAACATGAGATGGCTGTGTAATACAGAGTACACAATAACATGAGATGGCTGTGTAATACAGAGTACACAATAGCATGAGATGGCTGTGTAATACAGAGTACACAACAGCATGAGATGGCTGTGTAATACAGAGTACACAACAGCATGAGATGGCTGTGTAATACAGAGTACGTAACTGCATGAGATGGCTGTGTAATACAGAGTACACAATAGCATGAGATGACTGTGTAATACAGAGTACACAACAGCATGAGATGGCTGTGTAATACAGAGTACACAACAGCATGAGATGGCTGTGTAATACAGAGTACATAACTGCATGAGATGGCTGTGTAATACAGAGTACACAATAGCATGAGATGGCTGTGTAATACAGAGTGCACAATAGCATGAGATGGCTGTGTAATACAGAGTACACAATAGCATGAGATGGCTGCGTAATACAGAGTACACAACAACATGAGATGGCTGTGTAATACAGAGTACACAATAACATGAGATGGCTGTGTAATACAGAGTACACAATAGCATGAGATGGCTGCGTAATACAGAGTACACAACAACATGAGATGGCTGTGTAATACAGAGTACACAATAACATGAGATGGCTGTGTAATACAGAGTACACAATAACATGAGCGGGTCTGAATACTCCTAGGGTTGCACTGAGCCTTTGAGACCCTATCGATTTTCATAATCAATATTCAATGACGTGGCTCTGATTTCTTAGATTTAAATATCTGCAGATGTAATTAAGATTAAAATTTCTAAACAGCGAAGAATAATAGCGATAAATGAAAAGATAAAGTAGTGACTATAAAACTGATTGTATAATTGTTGTCACTAAGTGTCAACTGTGAACTTTGAACTTTGTTGTTATGAAACATTTAGTTCCTTCTATCATTCCCCCAGTCCCGTCCCCCGCCCCACTCCTTTTAAACAAAAGACAACACAATACGACTAGCGTTTAGATCGATACCTTTTGAAATGTATCGAAAAGAAAAAAAAGTTTTTTGTATTGATGTCAGGGATCGATTCCAGTCCTGGACAATAATTGGTTCGATGCGGCCCCGAGACATATTCTTCTGCAGACACACTTGATCGACCAGTACTTAATGATGTAAGGGCTGGATATGATCAGTGGCGTGACGTAGCAAGTTTAACTCGCGCCCGGGGCACAATACCTTTTTAGCGCCCCCCCCCATCCGAAAACCATATAATATTATATGTAAAATATACCGTTTGGCGCATCTTTGTGAGTGACCCCCATTGGCATGATGCCCCCTTGCCCACCCCAGTCGCTACGCCACTGGATATAATTGAGGTCGACCAATTCTAGCGGGTCAGACTTACAAAAAAAAAAATAACTGCATTTGCTTCGATCTTAGAATAAGGGAAAGTCACTCCGATTAAACTGCGATAGAAAAATTAAATTAAAAAAAAATGAATCGAAAGGATATTTTAAATTCCATGTGTGACGTTTTCATGTGGCGCATTGCCAACTTAAGTAAAGAGCTCCACGGCGCATTAATAGCATTATGGACCCACCGGGGCAAACAAGTAAACTGGGTGTCGTTATGATGTCAGCCACTCAACAAAAGTTAAAAGTTGGAATGTCCATTTTCCATTAGGGAATTCTATAGCCGAAATCTGGGCCATTCTTACGATTTTGGGGGCCCTGTGCAAATGTAAATTGGGGGGGGGCACTATGCAAATGTAAATTGGGGGGGGCACTATGCAAATGTAAATTGGGGGGGGGCACTATGCAAATGTAAATTGGGGGGGGCACTATGCAAATGTAAATTGGGAGGCATTGTGCAAATGTAAATTGGGGGGACAATATGGAAATGTAAATTGGGAGGCATTGTGCAAATGTAAATTGGGGGGACAATATGCAAATGTAAATTGGGGGGCACTGTGCAAAGTACATTTAGGGGCTCTATGCAAAAGGATAATTGTGTGCAGTTAAGCAAAGAGGATCTTAATATTGGCCCCCCCCCTTGTGACAACCCTCTACTTTTAAATATCTTAATCCCTTGATCTTTGACAAGTGCCCAGTATGCCGTTCTCTGTGGCTGGCCAAATAAAATGACAGGTTGGGGACCCTAGGCAGTTAGGGACACTATGCCTCCCACCCCCCCTTAGTTTGCCTGTCTACAACAAAGGCTCTGACTGTGAGTCCTTCAGATAAAGTACAGTTGGGCCATCGAGTAAAGACGGTCCAAAATGGTATTCAAGATGTGCTCAATACAGCCAAGAAGGGGGGAGGGGGGGTTAAATAGAGAAATAAATAGCTTTGGTATTTGAGCCTACGAATCTTGTTATTTAGTCATTTGCACCCCTCCCTCCGGTGAATTCGTGCTATATAGGCATTTTTACGTCTAAATTAAAAAAAGGATTACAAATTCTTAGATAAAAAGATATCAAGGAACAATATTTTTGGCTTTTCTTACCAATGGCCTGGTGTTTTGTAAATAGTTTGACAAAGATTAGTACATGCAATGGACTAATGGTAATTGGTTTTTAAATGCAAGTGATCTTGCAAATGGGTAGTAGAGAGCACTGTGCAGTGATCCTATTCAAATATTTTATGTGTGAGTAAACAGGTTTACAGATGCCTGTGCTGCCAAAAAGCAAGCTATTCGACAGGCATACTGGTATATACAGATATAAACTGCTGTACATCGCTGTATAATACAACTATATAGATCTATAGTGTTATGTGTAGATTTATACTGATATATTTTGTTTTTTACATATATATATATATATATATATACTGTTATATACCTATATATATATATATATATATATATATATATATATTGTTATATACCGCTATAACCTGTTGCATATTGCCACATACTGTTATGTTCTATTATACCCCGTAATGAACTGGTGTAAAACAATTTTACTGCTGTTTATTAATAGACAATGCTATATATAACTATACAGTTCTTCATACTGCAATTAGCTGCTAAAAACACCGATACTCCCTCTACTGCAATTGTCACTCATGAGATTCTTTTATTTCATTTCATTCCCCCCCCACCCCCACCCCACAGGTCATGTTTGAGGAGGTCATCGGTGAGCCAGACGGTGCCCACTCCATCAACTGTGTCTGGAAGTGCGCCTACAAATGCTTCAACTGCTGCAAAGGATGCTGCTACAAATTCCTGACCCTCCTGTGCGGCATGCCCCTGGCCATCTGCTGGGGCTGCGAGTTCGCCTACATCACCTTCTGGCACGTGTGGTACATCACCCCCTGCATGAGAATCTACATGATCAACTGCGGCTGCATGCAGAAGTTCTACGGAACATGCCTGCAATGTTACTGCCAGCCACTCTGTGAAGCTTTCAGCTTTTTGCTGAGCAACATCAGGGTCACCAATTATAACGGATAAGATGTCTGTCACGGGAATTTCCGGAAATAATCAATGTGCAACTCTGAGCATTCTGTCACCATCACGGGAATTTCCGAAAGTAATCGACGTGCAGTATGGAGTTAACAATGGCTACATTATTGAATAAAGAACAAAAACGAAACAAATTAGATTGAATTTGAATGTTTACCACCAGGATACCGTCACGAACATTTTTGGTTGAAAGTTAAATTATCTGAAAGCAAAATTTAATGGTATTAAATAACAACAATACTTAAAATATTGTATTTATTATACAAAATGCATGTTCTTAAAAATGTTAACTATTGTTGAATTTAATTTTTTTTAAAGATTCTGTGTTTATTGAATATGATATTTGTTGCCTTGTCAATTCAATTTGAATAAAGTGTTTCACATAGTAAACGTATTGCTCAGTTGTGTTTTTTTTTTCTAAAATAGAAAACATCTATTTTTTTTTCAACCATTAAGGTCAAATGATTGACTCAACCATTATCGAAAGCTGTGCTAAGTATAACGCAAACCACGATCAGGTAGTTAACAAGCACCGTCTCTTCATCCCATTTCCAGACTCACGCAAATTTGCATATAACCGTCAACAATAAAATAAAATAAATTGTTGTGTAATAGTTTGTCAGTTGCGCAGCAGAATATCTGCTGTCAGAATGTTATTATATGTGGGTGTGAGAGCTGTGTTGGGTCAGTTAGCGTGTTTGAATGGCATGGCGTGGGTTTGATCGTGAAAGATGGCGGTCTTTTCTTCCCTGTTTTTGACCTCAGTGGGCTCTCCAGTTAAATATAGAGCTCAGTGATGGCATGGCGTGGGTTTGATCGTGAAAAGGGTGGAAGATCAAAGTCGTGAATGGAGAGTGACCGGAGTGACCAGTGGAGTATGGCTGTATTTGGTTGAGATCGGGGGGGGGGGAGTAGGTAGGAAGGAAGGTGGTTGTAGGTAAACGTGGAGAAAGGAGTTAACCTACAGTAAAGAGTTTATCGTATGGGACAGGTGATAGTTCACAAGTGTAAAAGTTGGACGTTGGTGACTATACTATTTGTTTGGACTTATTATTCTTTTTCCCATCATTCTTTTTATAGATTTGATGGATTAAACTTATATTGTTCCTATTACTGATTGGATATTTGAAGTGTTCGCTGTTGTGTATTAGGTTGTGAGTTGCACAGTTTTTCCCCAAGTGTCATTTGGTGCGTGGTGATCTTGAAGCAGTTGGGATGTTCACCTTAAAGAATGCGGACATATTATGAAGTATTAACGAAGGAGATAAATTAGAGCCCCAACTAAATCCTGTAGACAACAAAATAATGCAGGGGGGGTCTTCAAGGCGGGCAAAACAAAAGTTCTAGCCCTTTCCCCCCACCCACCCACCCATCCTTCCTTGCGCCCCTGGGCTTGTTACTGCGACACCACTGCTTGCAGTCGTATTCATCTGAGTCTGAAATAATTTTCATAGACCTTTCATTAAATACTAATTGAAAAGCCTGCTGAAGCTGGCTGTGCTACCTGCGATATAATAAGAAATCCTTGTTGTGTTTAGATTTCCAGTTTTGGAATTCCCTAGACTATTTTTAGCCGAGATTGCGAGTTAACTCCCCTTTCCCAACATAAATAAAACACTCCACCTGTCATCTCTTCCCCCGATTGGAATTCTCTAGACTATTTTTAGCCGGGATCCACTCGGTCGAACGTATGGTCGACTACGTTAGCTGAATATGTATTAGATCTGACAGGTCTTTGATCGTGCCCGTAGCGTGCTGGGGGAGGGCAGGGGGCCGGGCCCCCCCTGCGTTTTGTCTGGCCTCCCTTGCTTATTTGTTCTACCTAGTAAAATGTATTACCTGGCCCCCCCCCCTGCCATTGGCTGGCCCCTGCTGTAGAATGCCTGGCCCCTCCTCCTGTAGAATTTTCACGCTACGGGGCTGTCTTTGATGCCGTAACGGTAGTAGCATTGCGATTGTGAGAGTATCGCCGGACGGTGGAATCTAAAAATAACCAATAGGCCTACATTCCTTGATACAAAAAAAAATTATTGTATAATTTGGTGAAAATATCGTCACTAAACAACCAAGTTTAAATTATTTTTTTTATAAATTACAATCGAAATCTACATTCTAACGGGCGGTCTCAAAGTGGCGATTCAGTCACGGCGTTTGCTATTTAGCCAATTTTTTTTCTTTCCCAGCTCATAGCTGATTCTATTCACGTGACGCTGTGAACACCTGACATTATGTAACATATGTATTCAAACTAAACTGGGCTTGCTCTCTGCACCAACTGACACAACCCCTGCCACCACTTTTCCTTTCCATGTCACCCTCAAGTAAGCGATATACATTTTCTGCACCCCTACCTATTATATATTTATATACAGTTTAACCTTTCACCCCTCCCCTCCCCACTTTTCTGACAGAGGAATAGGTTATTATAAATGGCGTAAATCGAGTCTCTATTTAATACGATAGATATTCTCAAACAAAAGAATGGAAGTTTTCTATGCGTCCCTCGGCAACTGTCAGTGATACACCTCCTTTAACCGAAAATTCATTCTCCAACTGTCATGGCGGAGGTTTAAAAAGGATCAAAAATTCAGTGTTCGGTTTCATTGCAGGGTAGAAGGACCGGGTTTGAACCTCTGCGTGGTTTGGATACAGTTTCAGACTCTATCATTTGCTTGTGAATCCAATTTAGAGTAAAGAAAATGGGCCGAGAAATCGATATGATTAACCGTGACCCGAACAGTTTGAATGACCATGTCAGGGTAAGTCTGATGATGAAATAGAGCTGCCAACTATGTTCTTTTGGAGAATTATCCAGAAAATATAACATTAATATCTAGATTGAATCAAATGTAAAGCGAATAATCAAAAAGTTAACATCTAAATGACAAGATAAAATGTATCTAGTTATATTATCTAATAGCAATTCATTATATCTAGATTTATCTGGAAATATCTAAATGTGGATACACAAATATTCTGATTGTAAGCCTTAAAGTTTATTGGTTCATTTGTATCAGTGCTCATCGATAGATAAGCCTCGAGAGGTCACCAGGTGTGCCGCGAGAGAGTACATGTGTGCCCCATGAGGGGCATACTTTTCGGTACGATAAAGGGGTGCGATTTCTTAAGTCCTCACAGATGTCAACTACGCCCCTGGCTCCAATCAGTATACCCCCCCTCGCTTATCTACAGTTTTAATCTTAACAAAAAGAACTTTGAAAAAATGGAAAAAAACCACATAATATTACTTATTTCTAGTTCGAAGCTCTATAATAACCGTTATTGTGAAGTATTCACGTATTTGACCAAATTTTAAAAAAAAAACCTACTACTGTGCAATACTTCAGTACTTATGTATATCGAATACCGAACACCCGTAGGAAGAAAAGTGGGAGCAGGCCCGCAGTAATTGGGGTCGGGGTATTACAATGGAAAAAGCGTGAGTTAAATATAAATAAATAAATATATATAATAAATATATATATGCAGATATATTTAGTTTAATATTTCTAAAGTATCTGTGAATAACAATCGCCCAAAACAAAATAACAATACAGATAATGTTATAGGTGCACTATTTTGTTATTTCATTTTACTCATTGGGCTGGGGGGGCGAACAGCTATGTCCCGCGGGGCTAAACTCTGCACAGCCGGCCCTTTTTTCTTTTAATATCCTGTAAGTCTAGTATATAAATCGATACTTTTTCAAATTTTAATGTAACCAAGAATTTATTTTGGCATCGATTCCAAGTCCTGGACCAAAAAAACTGACTCGATTCAGCCCTCAGACTTTCTCTTCTGACGTCATACTCGATCAACCAGCACATATAATGTTAAGGGTTGGATAAAAATGAAGTCAATCGATCCTAACAGGTGAAAAAAAAATGTTAATTTGGCATCTTTTTTTTTCCCGTCAATAACAGACATGGGCAAACTATCGGCCCGCGGTGCAAGTATGGTCTGTCTGACTGTATGCTCCGGCCCGCGACATGTTTCTCACTACTCATAAAAATCAAAGAATTTTACATTTCACTATGATACTGTATAATAGACGTTACATACGTCTGCTCTCTGTTCGGCCCGCCTAGTCAAATTTAAGAATCCATTGCGGTCCGCGGTTTTTTAAATGTTAACCCACCACTTGTACTCAAAATCATTTTGACGACATTAAAAAAATAAAAATAGACCTGGAATGAAAAAAAAATGGAAACACACACACACACAAACACAAACACAGACAGAGAGACAGACACACACACACACACACACACACACACACAAACATACGCTTTATTTCATTGTTTTGAATCAATCACATTTGGCCATTCCGTTAGTTGTTTACCATCAATCATGTCTGGCTATTCTGATAATTTCTTACACTCCTTCCTCATGTCATGCTATTCTGTTAAAGTCCATCCTTCCGTCTTACTGAACCTTCGTTTCCATTCATTCACCCCCCAGGTCCTGTTCGATGAGGTCATCGGTGAGCCTGACGGCGCCCACTCCATCAACTGTGTCTGGAAGTGCGCCTACAAATGCTTCAACTGCTGGAAAGGATGCTGCTACAAATTCCTGACCCTCCTGTGCGGCATCCCGCTGGCCATCTGCTGGGGCTGCGAGTTCGCCTACATCACCTTCTGGCACGTGTGGTACATCACCCCCTGCATGAGAATCTACATGATCAACTGCGGCTGCCTGCAGAAGTTCTACGGCACCTGCCTGCAATGTTATTGCCAGCCGCTCTGTGAAGCTTTCAGCTTTTTGCTGAGCAACATCAGGGTCACCAATTATAAAGGATAAGATGTCTGTCACGGGAATTTCCGAAAATAATCAATGTGCAACTCTCGGCATTTTAATATAAATAATAATTTTTAATATAATATTTATCAATAATTTCAAACAGTATGCACTTAACAATGCCTAGATAATTGTATAAAGAATGAGGATGGAAATTGAATATTTACTAACAGGCTAATTGCTAGAACATTATCTGGTCAAAATTTTAATTACGGAAATCAAACAAATGGCTGCCTTTGAGAACATTTGAAGCACGTTAAAAATAACCAATCATTTTTTACATAAATATTCATGTATTTTATGTGTACAACATTGTTAAACGATAAAAATGCAAACAGTATTCTGTATGGATTTAATATGAAATATGTTGCCTTGTTTATTCCATTGGAATAAAGTGTTGTACAAAATTTTTAGTTTAATTGCTCTTGTTTCTGTTTCCATTCACTCACTATTTGAACTCGGATTAATCTATGGCTAAAAAGAGACTAATTCTCTGTTATAGCCGGTGAAGACCGATCGAAGCATTCCTGAGCTGGAGGGGGAACTGCCGTACAGACCAATAGTAATTGAGCCACCCGACTGCCCCCGCCCCCCTACCCCCTTTATGGTCCGCCAGCCTGGGGCGCTCAAACAGCACATGTTTTCACGGTTTCCTCTCCCTCCCTCCCTCCCAACATCGGCGGCACAGTGAATCTACTTAGGGCCTCAGCGCCGATAATTTACAGTGACAGTGCGAAAATAAGAGCAATTAGCGCCTGCTTGTATCTTCTTACCTCCCCCCCCCCACGGTTTCGGTCTTTTATTTTTACCATATTCATCCTTTGGCGTTGCCCCCCCCACCCCCACCTTTTCCTAATCTTTAATTGACCTCTGACCCTGATATAAACTGATTTGGTTAATACGTAACAATTTTTTTTAAACACCCCACTTCACGACCCCCCCTCCCCTCCCCTTAGTATCATCGGGAGACAATCTTTAACATCTTTGTAAACTCCCTTTGCCCATTACAGTCAGTGTAATCACCATTACCAGGCGACTGCAGTAGTCAACCGTTATTTCATAACGCGTACATGTTTTGCATGTAAGAGCCGACTTTAAGGTGGGAGACTTTACTGTGAGTTCGATGCCAGTCAAGCTTCCACTGAAGACTGTTCGATTCGATACCAGTCAAACTTCGCATTGACGACTGTGAGTCTAATTCCCTGTGGCGATGGTTTAAAAACAAATCAGAGACATGATAAAATACGCTCAGTTGGATAAGAATATATTATAGGTTAAAGGTCACTGTATATTTCTTCCATTAGGGTATAACACTCTCCGTTTATTTCAATTTTGAGAATTCTGAAAATTTTGATTATACGTCATTAAGAGGAGAAACCGTAGAAATAACAACAATAGATCAGTTTACTCGCAACAACGCTTCAAGTCAATTATTACATTTTTATAATGGTGACTTTGTTATTTATTGCATAATATAGACACGAATACGCCAGAAGTAAGAGCGCTTTTTATCGACAAAAAAAGCGAAAAAAGCTGTAAATATCCAAAAATTATTACTTCGTCAAACCTGGAAGATTTGGTGAAAATCGTTTTGCAAATTTTGATGAATTAACTTAGAAAACTTTAAAAAGACATTTTTTTTTATATCTGAATGAGCGTCGTCTAACCCAGAATCTTTAATATACAGGAGTAAGAAAGGGAATCAGCCATTTGCGCGCCCTACCCGGAATTTGAAAAAATTGGGCAAAAAAATAGTTATTTGAATTACGGTGGTCTGTTTGTTGGATGTTGAGTCGCAATTCTACAACAAGGGGGCCAGACCAATAACGGGGGTGGGGGAGCGGGAAATATTTTATTGAGAAAAGCGAGCCAAGCAGAGGGACGCCGACTGAAGCAGAATTGCCCGGCCTCCAACCCCCCCTCACTTTACTATATGGCCTGACTGAGAGTGTTTAGCTAATACATCACTGAAGGGGTTTGTATTGCCATGTGCGTTACAATTGGTTAATGCTGAAATTGTCCTTATTATCGTCCTGAATCCATGTGAAAGAAAAAAAAGTTACTTACTGTGATGTTTTTTTTTTGTATATTTAGCTGGGCCGTAGCGTGCAAAGGGGAGGGCAGCAGCCCCCCCCTGCGTTTTATTGGCCCCATATATTATTTAATTCTTAGTAAAAGTATTACCCGGCCCCCCACCTGCTATTGCCTGGCTCCTGTTGTGAATACTTCGAAAGCCCCCTGCCATGGGGCTG